>JAXGGA010007559.1:0-61885 GCA_038373865.1 Uloborus plumipes
TTTATTACTCTAAAATTAGCAATTTTTCAGTTTAGCATAAAATTAGGGATATTATTCTGTAAAAATAGTAGTACTGTAAAACTGGAACCAGAGGTTCCAGTTTAAAACTGTAAAATGCACAGTAATAAACTGAAACTAGCAATTTTTCAGTTTATTACTGTAAACTAGCAATTTTACAGTTTGCTACTGTAAAATTAGCAACTTTACGGCTTATTACGGTAAAATAACTATAAAATTAGCTGTATTATACTGTAAAAATAGTAGTACTGTAAAACTGGAACCAGAGGTTCCAGTTTAAAACTGTAAAATGCACAGTAATAAACTGAAACTAGCAATTTTTCAGTTTATTACTGTAAACTAGCAATTTTACAGTTTGCTACTGTAAAATTAGCAACTTTACGGCTTATTACGGTAAAATAACTATAAAATTAGCTGTATTATACTGTAAAAATAACATTTTCTACAGTGTAGGGAAAATAACCGATTTTAAAACTTCGTGAGAAGCCGACTCTTTTGCAAACATAAATCGTGTCATTCACTTCATATCAGCCAGGTAGCTTTAAAATGTCCCATGACCATCACACAGATGTCTTTTTAACTACAATATATCCAAAAGAACTTCTTTTTCTCCCATTTCAGCCTTTTAAAATTTAGCTTATTTGGCAGGCTGACCACCTCTAATTTAAACTAATTAGGTTCCTTATTGGGACAAGCTAATAAAATGAAACTCTAATGCTACATCACGTCCGATGAAATACGTTTCACAAAATTGATTATTTTCAGAAAATCATACTATCATGAGAAACTAGCTGTCGTGGCCGTCACGAAACTTTCTTCTATGGCAGGGATTCAAGTGAAACAGGCCATCGCAAATTACAATCGCTACTGGAAATGAATTACATTAGAACGTTTCTTGATAAAAACATCGTGACGTCAGCGTGACGTATGCCTATGGAAACGAGCTAGATAAAACGTCACAGCCTACTTGGCGAATAAGAGGAGATCGCTGAGTGCTTGTGAGCTCTTATTGGCTCCACCCGTAGTGACGTCATGCCAAGTTAAGTTGATGATAATGTAATTCACTTCCAGTAGCGATTGCAATTCGAAGCGATCGCAGTGCTGTTTCACTTGAATCCCTGCCTATATCTATCTTATGAATTCCAGTTACAAAATAAAATACGTACTCGCCCGAATAATTGGAAACAGCTCCAATTTCCCAATTATCGTAATAACCCTGCAAATGCAGAATCAATGAGCGAAATTGGAAATCATTACAAAAGCCTTGTTTAGATTAATTGCAAACATTTTATTTGTTAGTAAAAAGAAATTGGCAACAGTTAAAAATTTCAAATCATTGAAAGTTTTCAGCTGTTTTGATAATTAAATAGCGTGAAAGCGATTTTTTAATGAATTAACTTTTCGCATTGTTGACTAAGCGCAAAAATCACCCCACCCTCCCCCTGGGGCGATTGGCGCCAAAATTTAGTCGATGCTTGCTTCCATATTGGGTTAGTGTTATTCCAAATTTCATTCAAATCTCAGCAATATTTCTCGAGATACAGTAGGTGCAGTGACAAAATAAGCACTTTTGATTGCTCCACCCCCCTTTGAGATATTGACACACAAATTAAATCAGCACTTGTACTCAATAGGGTCTACCTATGGACCAATTTTCGTTTGATTCCGCCGGTTACGTCCTGAGATATAGCAATCACCCCCGCGCAGAACACGTACGATTGCTTCACCCCCTTCTAGATATTGACACGCATATTGAATCAGCACCTGTACTCTATAGGGTCTACCTATGGACCAATTTTCGTTTGATTCCGCCGGTTACTTCCTGAGATATAGCACTCTCCCCCCGCGCAGAACACGTGCGATTGCTCCACCCCCTTCAAGATATTGACACGCAAATTAAATCAGCAACTGTACTCAGTAGGGTCTACCTATGGACTAATTTTCGCTTAATTCCGCCGGTTACTTCCTGAGATATAGCAATCACCCCCACGCAGAACACGTGCGATTGCTCCACCCCCCTTCCAGATATTGACACGCAAATTGAATCAGCACCTGTACTCAGTAGGGTCTATCTATGGACCAATTTTCGTTTGATTCCGCCGGTTACTTCCTGAGATATAGCAATCACCTACGCGCAGAACACGTGCGATTGCTCCACCCCCCTTGGAAGAATTCGCTAAACAAAGTCAGGTGCACCAGTTCACATGGTGGTACATCTGTGCAAAAAATTTTGTTCGATTTCATGCAGTAGTTTTTGCTCTAGCGCGGCCACAAAAACTGGTCACACACATACAGACAGACATTTTCCAAAAATGGTCGAAATGGACTCAGCGCACCTCAAAACGTGCAAATCCGTCAAAATTCGAGATTCGAAAAATTTCACGAAACCAATACTTTCTTCTATATATTAGATATAGAAGAAAGTAAAAATGAAAAGAAAAAAGAAGAAACGTTAAAGTTTGTAGTTGAATTGGTTAAATAAATTTTCCTATGGTATGATACCCGCTTCAAGTTCATCCCATCATTTAATCTATTAACCAACTATTCACTTGTTCGTTAGTTTCTTCAATCACTCAGTTCATCGTACACTCAATCAGTACATTCAGTGCGATCGTTCGTTCATTTGTTCATTGATTTATTCAGTCCATCAACCAACTGGTATTCATTTGTTCTCGTTACTTCCTTCAGTCATTCAGTTCAGAATTCATTGAATCAATACATTCAGCGCGGTCACTCGTTCACTCAATCAAATAATCAGTTGTTCATTTGTTCGTTACTTCCTTAAAACTATTCAGTCCATCATACAATCAATCAATACATTCAGGACGATAACTCATTCATTCGTTCATTCATTCATCAACTCATTCAATCATAAAATTCTTCAATCAATACATTCAATGCGATAATAATTCATTCATTCAAAAATCCAAAACTAATTCAACAACGAATTGTAGTAAAATATCAGCTAAGTATTGTTTATTTTTACTACCTTTTTACATAGTAAAGGAAGTATTGTGATCCCCAAAAAAAAAAAAAAAAAATCACTCAAATTTGGGTCTAAATTTTGATTTTTCACCCCGAATGAATGTTCAGTAGTTTTTTTGACCTGTCAGCACGTGCTTATGTACCTACCAACATATAAACAGCCGAAAAATCCTTTTCAACCACCCCCGAGTTAATTACGACGAGTTTTCTCGTGACGTCTGTATATACGTATGTGCGTATATACAGACGTCACGAGTATACGTATATGTGTCGCATAACTCAAAAACTATCTGCCATAGAAGCTTCTAGTTTGGTATGTAGGCTCTGAGGATGGTCTAGTTGTGCACCTCCCCTTGTGGTTCCATTCGACTGTTTCCAAGGGGGTGTTTTACCCCCTTCTTGGGTTTAATTTCAATGCAGACTCAAGTGTTATGACTTGGCGCAATCAATTGGCGATATGTCGCCAAGTGTTTGACACCAACTTGGCGACATAACGCCAAGTTAGTGACAAATTTGCCGAAAAAAATTATTTTTTTGAATTTGTGCTCAACTTGGCGCTATTGGCGATATTTCGCAGAAAAATTCACTGAATGATGTTAAAATCGGCAATATTTAGAAAATTAACCATTGTAAAACATTTTTTTGCATTGTTTCGTGGCAGATTAGGGGTGTAAATATTTGAATTGTTACCTTGCTCACTCCAAGCACTTTTTTTAACACTTAAGGCAACTACTAAGAAATTTACACGTAAAAGGAAGTAGTGTGGGGTCCATACCAGATTTTTTTAAACAGAAGTCATAAAAATGCAAAAAAAAAAAAAAAAACAAATAAAAACGCTTAGACACATGAAAAATCCGATTTCTACCCCTAACCCTATAAAATGCTTATATACCACGGCTGCGACATCGATGTCGATGCTTTGGAAATATCAATGTTTTTCCTGAAAGATCGATGTTTTCGGTTCGATGTTTTTTCGATGTCGATGTTTTATAATCCAGCAAAAAAAAGCTTGATAAAAATATGCGATATGTAGAAGTATTAAGAAATTTTTATCCTTAATCAGAAGTTTCATTATAAATCTCATGAGAAAACATTTTCTATGATTATCATCGATACTTTGCTCTCGATGTTTTTGAAACATTTCTAATTTGCTTTCGCCATTTTTTTTAAATTTTATTTATTTCATTTTTTTCTCTATGTGAATGTTTTATACTTCAGCAAAAAAAAAAAAAATAAAAAAATCATCAAGATATGCGGTCAAAAGTTTTATCGTTAATCAGCCCTTACACTATCAATCTCGTTAGAAGACGCTTTTGATAGTTACCATGGATGTTTTAAGGTCGATGTCTTTTAATGATCACTGTTTCGCGTTCGATGTTTTTTTTCTTTCGATGTCTGTTCTACACCAGCAAAAAGCAATAAAAATATGCAATAAAAAAGATTCATCTTTAACAGTTGCAATATCTATCGTATTGAAATAGTTTTTTTTTTAAATTACTACCGGTCAACGATTTTTAAACATCGTTGTTTTTGTTTTGCTTTAGAAATTTTTTTCGATAACGGTGTTTTACATTTCAACAAAAAAAGTTCCATAAAAATATGTGATAAATAAAAGGTATACAGTTAATCAACAGTTGCAGTATCTATCTTACTAAAAAAGTTTTCTATAATCGATATCGATATCATACGGTTGATGTTTTTTAGGAGAGAAAAGATAAATCTAATTGAGTGATATAAAGTGAGGCGCAATGTATTGAGGAGTTACTATATTACTGTACTTTTAAATGTGTAAGTAATTTTTACAAAAAAAGATCGATGTTTTTTGTTTGATGCATCAATACCATCTATGTCTTAATTTCGAAACATCGATGTTTTGCCTTCAATGTCGCACCCCTACTATATACTCCCTCACACAATTTTAATTCCATTATATATTCTAAACCTTAGGTGAACTTTTCTACTGATATGATGGAGGTGTGTCTTTTGGGTAAAGCGAACGGATCCATCCAGAAGGAAGAATAACGTATAATTATTTTTCTCAACACGCAAAAAACACGTGTGAACTGAAATTTTCAAGGGATGTATTCAAAACGAAACTATTGCAGTTTGCCTGTGCTACAAGTGTCGTATCGTTGCTGGTAAGAACGCGTGTTTTACGTTTCATGCATGCAATCAATCACTAAATTAAATGCTCACTCATTTATTAGTTCACTATAGTTCATCCCTCCCCCTTCCCACTTAATCAATTAACCAACCATCCATTTGTTCGTTACTTCCTTCAATCACTCAATCCAGCATACAATTGAACTATACATTCAGTGCGATCATTCGTTGATTCAATTAAGCAACCAGTCATTCATTTGTTCATTACTTCCTTCAGTCATTCAATCTAGCATAAAATCAATCAATACATTCAATGTGATAACTCATTCATTCATTCATTCATTC
Organism: Uloborus plumipes; assembly: GCA_038373865.1. Taxonomy (NCBI): domain Eukaryota; kingdom Metazoa; phylum Arthropoda; class Arachnida; order Araneae; family Uloboridae; genus Uloborus; species Uloborus plumipes. The sequence continues at coordinate 5,452 of JAXGGA010007559.1, forward strand.
CTTGACCAACTGAACCAGTAATTTCAGTGCAATCATTCGTTCTTTCAATTAGGCAACCAGTCATTAATTTGTTCGTTACTTCCTTCAATCATTCAATCCAGCATACAATAAATCCATACATTAAATGAGATAACTTATTCATACTTTCTTTCATTCATCTACTCAACCTATACATTCAGTGCGATCATGCGGTCCTTCAATTAAGCAACCATTCATTCGTTACTTTCTTCAGTCATTCAATCCAGCACACAATCAATCAATACATTCAATGCGATAACTCGTTCATTCATTCATCAATTCATTCAATCAACCATAAAAGAAATCAATCAATACATTCAGTGCGATAATCCATTCATTTATTCAACCACCTAAGACAAATTCAATTAAGAATCGTTGAGTACATCAACCATGTATTGTTTATAATTTTTGAGAAGGAGGTCATTAAAAAACCGAAATAAATAAGGAAAGAAAGAAAAACGCTTAGACACACAAAAAATCCAAATTCAACCCTTTAAACTACTTTTATACTGCCTCACAATCTCCCTTCCCTCATACATTCTAGAGCTTGCGTCAACTTTTCTGCAGAAAGAGGTGTATCTTTTGGATAAAGCAAACGGATCCGTCGAGAAAGAAGAATGACATCTGCTCGTTTCTCAAGACACAAAAACCATGTGTGTCCTGATAATGCCGGGAGATATATTGAAAACAGAGTTACTCCAGTACGTCTGTGTTTTTACGAGAGCACCGTGGCAGGTAAGAAAGCTCGTTTTAAGATTCATAACTCATTTTTAATAATTTTGAACGCAATCATTAAACGAAACCTGAAGAGTAATGTATTTTTCCCTAAGGGGGGGGGGTGATCTTTTTTCGTGTAATACAGTCGAACTCGGATATAACGAGAACTCTGATTTAACGAGGGAAATGAGAATATTTGGTTGGATCAATGTTAAGTCTATGGAACAGAATTCGTTTCTAACGAGCAAGACCCGGTTTTAACGAGCAATTTCTTCTGTCTCGCAGTCTTTTTATCTCATCTTTCTAGTCTTATTCCTGTCTTATCTTCTTTTCTTTTTTTTCCCCCTGCGGTTCAATACTTTTGTCTGAAAAATTCCACCAGCATTCCACTGTCATTAAATAAAGAACAGTTTAAAATTAAATTAATTTTTGTAATTAAAGTAAGTATTAGTTAAATTATAAGTGAACTCAAATATTTGACCTCCCAAGCCCCCACCCTTCTGGTTGCACGCCGGCCGTAAGGATCCGTTTATTACGAGTACTCGGATTTAACGACCAACATGTTACGGTCCCTTCGTGCTCGTTATAAGCGAGTTCGACTGTATATATTACCCCCATAAACACCGCCCTCCCTCATTCCATCCTTGTCGCGCCCCTGGTGGCTTATTACATTATTGTAAATGCGAAGAAATAATTCAAATTAAAAGTGCTCGTTTTTCTGCCTAATTTATTTTTTACTGAGTCAGCATACTTTATTTTTTCTATTTTACCTATACTGCCGTGCTAAGCACAAAGTCGTATCGGCACTTTTTAACAAAATTGAGTTATCATCACCAGGTGGTTCTTTGTGACGTATTTTACCTAAATACAAAATTATATAGTCTTTTGAGAATGAGAAATGTTTTTTAAAAAATTCTGAAAAAGTGTCATCTGAATCAATTACATGGTGGCAAGGGGTGCCCACAGGGGGGGATTATGGCGCAAGTTGCGCCATCAAAATTTTTGGGGGGGATTTTTTAAAACTAATTTATTTATTTATTTAAATTATTTATTAATTTATTTTTTAAATTAAACTATTAACTGATTTTTTTCAATGTAAATTATTCATTAATTCCTTTTTTTAATTTAAATTATTTCTTTATTATCATTTATTTATTTATTTATTTATTTTTCATGTGTGTGCATGGAATGTCTGGAAAGGAAAAAAAGCGATTATATTCTGCGCATAATTGGTACTTTAAAAAAAGAATAATTTATAAAAAATAATAGTTATAATTTAAAAAAAAATAAATAAATAATATTAACAAAAATAAATAAATGATATTAAAAAAATAAATAAAATAAAAAAGAGGAATAAAAATAAAAAGCCCAATAGGGTTGTGAAAAAATTTGGGGGGGGGGGGATTTGCGCCATTGAGCTTGGGGGGGAGGAATGGGCACCCCTGTGGTGGCACAAAACTTTAAAGAGTTATATGTTTGAGCTCGACTGCAGATACCACTTTTACGCTTAGCACAGCAGTACACATCAAACACCTCATAATTATAACATCAGAATTTATTTCAAATAAACTATTTAAAAAGTGAAATTCTTCAAAACCATTAATTCCAAATAAAGAAAAAATAAACTATTTTTGGAAAAAAAAATAGAACCGACTTCAGTTGAAAATTGCTCTAGAAAGTAAAAAATAATTTTTTTCTTTGAACACCATCGAAACTACTTTTAAACATAAGTTTTGAAGTCGGCGCAAAAACGATAGGTCAAATGATATTTAACCATATTTTGCCAACATTTTTTCAAAAAAACCATTGAAAATCAAAAGTAGAATATTTGTACCATTACACGAATGTGTGGTAATCAATGAAATGAATCCATTAAAATTTATATTTATAGTTGAATTGTAGTTGCGTATGATTCTATACATTGTTTTTGCGCCGACTTCAAAACTTATGTTTAAAAGTAGTTTCGATGGTGTTCAAAGAAAAAAATTATTTTTTACTTTTTAGAGCAATTTCCAACTGAAGTCGGTTCTATTTTTTTTTCCAAAAATATTTTATTTCATTCTTTTTAGTGTAAATGCACTTAAAATAATCAATAATCAAAATATAGTTAAAAAGCCATGCAGCTGTTCAAAAAACTTGCAGACCTTGACTCGATCTCATTCCATCAGGAACTTCAACCCGACGCTTTTAACCACTTGACCATCGCACAGTGGAGTATTTGAGTGAAAATCCTGGCCAAAAGTCGAAAATGTAAAGTATGGTCAATCTCACTTTTCTATTCGTTTTCGGACAACTGATAAGACACTACGTCATAATCTACAACATAAAACCCCTTCCACTGTGATTAAGACCCATACGAATGCTTCAAACTCAGTCGATGTGGAATCTGCGCTGCTGTTTTCCTGGAAGCTTCGTTTGTTGCTCACATTCAATGCGCTGTATTCGGTGGCTTATTTCGAAATTATAGAATAACACTAATGAATATGGAAGACGAAGGTATGTACTTTAATATGATGTGCAATCCATGTAGAATTTGCTTCGGGAAATATTTTTTTAATAGTGTTTTACACAACTTTAAAAAAATCGCTCTATTTTCAGTAAAATTTTTAAAAAGAAAGGTTTTTGTATGGGTTCCGGGCATTTCCGGACGCAAGTTCGGGTATCAAAATTAAGCTTAAGGTTCCCTTAAAACGTATTTGAAAAAAAAAGTTGCCCCTTTTTGCCCCATTTTGCTTAAAATAGGTTTAAACTGAATTAAGTAAATTTACGTTTTTTCTTTTGGATTTGTACATGTTCGTTTTTTTTTTCAGGATCTTCTACGAAGGAAATAGAAATCACAAACAAATCATTGTATGAGATAATTAAAAAATGTCCTTTTTAATTAAAAAAGTTTTTTCTTCTTGTGCATGGAAAACTTAGTATTTTAACGATTATAACCGATGGATTAAGTACTAGAATTCAGAAAAGAAAAAAAAAAGGTTCAAATTTGTTTTGCACAGAACACTGGGCTATGTAAACAGCATTTTTTTCTCTCATAAACAAGTATTAATTACAGTGCATTCTTTCATAAACAAGTATTAATTACAGTGCATTCTTTCAAATGACAAGAAGTACATCGTATAAAATGCGCTTTCTTATTCCATTTTTGCTCCAAACTAGATTTTGGCAAGTAGCCAGCTGCTCCGGCAAGAACGTTCCAGAGCGAAAATCGGTAAAAATATTTCTTTCACCTCTCTATAAAAAAATTCATTAAAAATCAATGGAGCAAGCTAACTTCACCGTTTTTGCTTTAAATGAAGGTGAAATGTTTATATTGTATTCTTGAAAAGTTTCAGAGCAATAACACCATTAGATTCTCGGATGCATGAATTTTAATTTACGTTGATTGATAAATTAAAAAACGTCGAAAAAGTGACCTTTCTTTGGAAATTCCTGGAAAATCGGGAAATTACGTTAAAACTTCAAACAATTTAGACTTTTAAAGACATTGATTTGCTCTAAATGGTGATGCATTGTTTTTCTTCCTACGTTTACTAGAAACCTTTTTACGGTCGTAAACTCGTAAAAGTCTAAAACATGGATAAAACATTAAATAACTTTTTTTCTAAATTAAATTTTGAAAATCGAGCTTCAGGTTACAACATCTGACCTTTCAGAGAGCTTGTGTACCAAGTTTCATAGCTGTAAGCTGGATAGCTTCGCTGTACAGCGCACAAACGCACAGAAGGGTATCCCTTCAGAAGAGCGAAAATTCCGAAATAGTTTTGGCCAGGATTTTCAGTCAAATACTCCACTGTGCGACGCTTTTAACCACTTGACCATCGGGTCGCTCATTGAAGTAAGGATTTACGATAGCACATATTGTTTTTAAATAACATGAAATTTTAGTTTTTCGATCATAACTTTTTTTCTAGTGAACAAATATCGTCATATGAATACATGGTACCTAAGTTAACCATCTCCTATCGATTTAAAAAAAATCGTCCAAATCGGTTCAGTAGATCAGATGTTATGTGCGAACAAACAGACAAAAAAACATACGCTTTGAATTGAGAACCTCCTCCTTTTTTGAAGTCGGTTAAAAATTGAAAGTAAAAGTAAGTAATTTGAATTGTGGGAGAAGGAGTTAGAGTAAGACTTGGAAAATTGGTGCAAGTTTTTGCTTTTCATGGAAAATAATTTTCAACTAAAGTGGACTCTTTAGCTTTTTTCAAACACCACAAATCAAAATCTTATTTTTTAAAAATGTGTGTCACTTTAATGATCGTTCATACCCCCCCCCCCCTCGCAGTGCAAAAAAACATTACACAGCAGATTTTTCCCAATAACTCAACACTCATGGTGTTTGATACATTTTATTTGTTTGTAATGATGTTTTTTGGTCACAACCAATATGAAAATCACAAAAAATAGTTACTTTAATTTTTAACATATATTTATCATCTTCAGAATTTTTGACTTTTAATTTTACCTTGAATTTGACGTAAATGCAAGGTATAAAATACAGAATTTTATAAAGGTACAAAAATTAACATAATATAATTGATTGTGTATATAATTTTTGAAAAAATAATACAGGTGCCGCAAATCAAAAACCATTTATTGCCACAATCGATTCAAAGCCCCCAAAAATGGCGCAAACGTCCATAAGAAAATTCTACAGCATCGAAGGACCCCATTGCCAATTTTAACAAAGATCCGACCAAAACTGTCATTTTGTACCATAAAAAAATATGGGGCACATTCCCATGGGAGGATGTACCTGCATAAGGACATTACAATCATTAAAATCATTAAAAAAAAAAAAAAAACATGCAGCTATTCGAAAAAATCCTTGCAGACCTGGACTCGATCTCATTCCATCAGGAACTTCAACTTGACGCGCATAACTACTTGACCATCGGGTCGCTCAATGAAGTAAGGATTTACGATAGCAGATATTGTTTTAAATGACATGAAATGTTAGTTTTTCGATCATAACTTTTTTTCTAGTGAACAAATATCGTCATATGAGTACATGGTACCTAAGTTACACCATCTCCTATCGATTAAAAAAAAATTGTCCAAATCGGTTCAGTAGATCAGATGTTATGTGCGAACAAACAAAAAAAAAAAAAAAAGTATACGCTTTGAATTGAGAACCTCCTCCTTTTTCGAAGTCGGTTAAAAATGTACGTCAAGTTCATTAAATGCTAAATCAATTTAGGATAAACTTAACTTAAATATCGCGGTAGAACAGTTTTGTTAACACAAATTAAACAAATACATAAAAACATAGTAACATTATTATGCATGGAAATCATTCAAATAGAAATATTGAGAAAAAGAGTAAACATTTTTATAATTCCTACTTCCGTTTGGGTTACAGCTCCCCCCCCCCCCCCCTCCTTCTCGCTTCGCGTCTGAGCCTAAAGATACGCAAATCGCCAACGGGCGACCATTTCATTCAAAATGGCTACCAAAATATGAAGTCACCGTCGCCAAAAGTGGCGACCGTTGATCGACCTCGAATTAAATTTATATACTGGCACTATTTGAACGCTTTTCTAGAATTTCTATTAAGCGTTATCTTGATTTAGTGCTAACTAATTATTGTTATTAATTTTTTTCCGTCGTTTATTTCGTAACGAATATTTTCAAATCAAATATCCAAATAAATGATATCTGACGTTTTTACGTGTACCTCGTATTTCAGAATTGTTTGTTTTTACGATCGCCTTAAAAATTTGGGTAAATTACACAATTCCAAATTTCTGAGAAACTAATCCTCAGAGACGAGAGAAATTTTCTGAAAAATAAAAAAAATCAAATATGCCTTAGTCCTAAAATTTGTCTTTATTTAGTTACGTTACCCACACTTGAGTTTGTTTAAAAATCCGTATTATATTTACTTTTGTTGTATGCTTATATCGCTATATTAAAAAATATTCCTTGAAATTCTGTTTTTTTTTTTTTCTTTTTTCCTTGCAGAGTATCATAATCCTCTAATTTACTGTTGATATTACGAACAGCAAAAAGAAGTATTTTTTGAATCTGGTTTCAATTTTACGATATTTAGGAAATAAGTCAAACTATTGAATTGTGCTAAAATTGTCGATATTTAGAAAATGAAACTGTGTGAATCACTTTTATTGCATAGATTAGTGATAAACTAGGGGTGTAATTATTGAGCAATGAGAAACTGCTTTATGTTTTTGATTTTGACCTCAGTTCCCAGGTTTTTCTTCTTTCAAATTGTCAGATTGCCAGCGTCTCGCTTCCCGATGCTCCGTCTCCTCGGACCTGTTCGCCCTTACTCCTTCCCCATGCATGATGGGGAAGGAGTACTAGGAGTACACACACACATACACCTATCGCAATTCGTCACAGCGATAAGCACAATTTGAATTCGAAATGTCAGAATTCAAATTCTGTTTTCTAATGCTTTATTGCTCACTCGACGGCAGTATTTATTTATTTATTTTTTCACTTAACACAATTTTATCCATTGTTACACGCCATAAACTTTACTATACTGAAATGCAACGTTTCTTGACAAAAACATCGTGATGTCAGCGTGACGTTAGCCTATGAAAAACGAGCTAGATAAAACGTCACAGCCTACTTGGCGAATAAGAGGAGATCGCTGACTGCTTGTGAGCTCTTATTGGCTCCGCCCGTAGTGACGTCAGTGCCAAGTTAAGTTGCATTCTACTATAGTGTTCGATATTTTATAGCGCGTCCTTCCTCGAATTTGAGCATGCTCCACGTCTCTTCTGATTTTCTCAAAATAAGGGGGAAATGCAAAAGTAACATTCAACAAGTGACAAGTAAACTGAAACTGAAGGCATCGGGAAGTGCACCTAATTAACCTCTCACCCCTTTTTCAAATGAAACCGTTCGTGGTTTGCCAGGTGCGGAGTCCGAAAACAAACCGTGAAAGCTGCACCTTTGTTTATATATTTGATAGTAAAATTATTTACGTTTATCGCACTTTTATGTGTGTGTAGGTAAATACCTAAAAAGCTATGTATTTAAGAAATGTTGCTTCTAACACTTATACATGTGTACTAGGGTGGGCCGAAAAATACTTTTTTTTTTTAATTTCAATAATGGGTATTGCGTAAAAGGTGCCATTGGGAAAGCAAAATGCACATAAAAAATGTGAAATTTTTTGGTCAATTTCTTGATCTGCTGCAAAGTTTGGAAAAAGAACAGTTTTTTGAGACTTTTGAGACTTTGAAAATTTTAGCACCTAACATCTAAAAATACATTATATGTGACAATGTAGTGATTTCAGATAGGTACGGCGAAAACCGCATTTTAACGTTTTGACAAAATTTAATATAAAACGTAGGAAAAAAAAACAGGAAATTGAAAAATCTTCTAGGTATTTGTGGAAAAGGAAGAAGTTATCCCACAGACCTCAATTTTTTATGGAATTTCTATGCCCCCAATGGCACCTTTTTCGCCCCACTAGTTATCGAAAATAGAATAAAAAAAATTTAATGATTTGATAAAAACCTCAAAAAAACTGCATTTTTTCCAAACTTCATTTCAATTGCGGCAGATCAAGAAATTGACCAAAAAATTTCAAATTTTTTATGTGCTCTTTGCTCCCCAAATGGCACCTTTTCCGCAATACCCGTCATCGAAATTTAAAAAAAAGTTTTTTTCCAGCCTACCCTACTGTGTACGTGCATCCAATCTTTCAGTTTTAAGAATCCTATTGTTTAATAGACTTGAAAAGGAGACGTAAAGCAGATTTTTTTTTCTCATAATTATATTGTGCATATATTATATTCATTTTATAAAGCACATAAAACGTGCACCTCATTATTTCAAAACTGAGTTCCAAACAGATTTATGTATTTAATGTAAATATCGCGTGGCTTTTACAACGTTTGAAAATGACTCTAAATTCATACGAGCCAATACGTGTGCTTATATGTTTCTTACAGATTTTCAAACAAAATGAACCATAATTGCAAAGTCAAATTTATGCAATAAATCCAAAGCAAAATGCAAAATATTTCACATTTTCAAATATATCAATGAGAATTTCAAAAGAGATTACGTTAACAAATTGTTATTGAATTTCAGAAAGTAAAAATAATTCTTCAAGCTGGTTTCAAGAAATAACTTCCATTCTATGCAAAGATATTCTCTGGGTTCGTTAACATTTTTAAGCTTTAAGACAAATATATTACATCGAAAGATTTTTTTTCCCTTTTTTTGCGCCCCTATGAATAGTTTATTTTTAAAGAATAATAATGATGCCTAAGGAAAAGTTATTTGTAAAATTCTCTTGAGAGTTAAAAGAGAAAAAAAAAAGACTGAGCAAACAAGCAATTTAATTTTGCTTCAAGCACCGGCGCTTGGCAAGGGTTTCTTCTGTTACACTTTTTTGAAAGTTGAAGTAAAATTTTTCTTCTCTTTGATAATGAGATTAAATTTCACTAAAACACTGCTTAATAACATTATTAAATAATAATATAAAAGTATATTCTTTACCAACAATGGGCAACAAAAATTATTCTATGGAAGCATTCTAATTCTATAAAGCAGACAAGCTACCAGTTTTTTTCTTGTCTCTCTTTGCTTCTATAAGAGAATTTTTGCCTCCAAGTCGATTACTTTCCTATTCCAAGCTGACGAGTGCAAATAAGCACGGAACAATCCTTGGAACAAGCAATCCTTGGATGGCAAAACCGAGTTGGCGATATTTTACATATTTTGCATTACCTCATACGTGTTCAGCGTTGCTGGTCAAAAAAAAAAGAAATAGAGCAGCCGATAGTTAAATTAAATAATGCAAAGAAATATAAAGCATTACACAGGCGGTAATAAATTTATAGAAAATAAATGAAAAATACTGCAGACAATAAAATTCCGAAAAGTTGTAACAGCATGTTTTAATTATTTTTACAGCTTACCCACTGCAAGAAGATATCTTATGCCGAATCAAATGTTTTATGGGGGGGGGGGGAGTGCCTTTAATTCAGTTTTCTAGTCAATTTTCGAATATTTCTAAAAGAAATACTATTTTTTTAGTATCCCTTATGAAATAGAAAAATCTAAACACGAACGCGCTTTTTAAAGACATATCATTTTTTATGCAAAGGTTGTAATGCAAGAATTTTTTTTCGTCGAAAAATGTTCAAATTTATCAAACGTTTTCTTTCGAGTTTAATTTCTGAAATGGAAAATCCATATATTATTTTAAAAACTAATAAATATTAACAACACGTTGCATCTTTTAGTATTTATGTGACTAAATTTTCCCAAAAAATGCAATGTGAAAGTACTTTTTATTCAAATTAATATATTTGAGTAGTTCATTTGAGATCAAAAATTTATATTCATATAATATCATTGTCAGTGGAAAATGTTAAATGTAATTTTATTGAGGGAACAAAAATCACTTTGAGAAAATAAACATTGAAATACTTTCCTCTGCAGATTAATTATTAATTCATAAATAAATTGAAAGCGAAAGCATCCAGCATTCTGTTTCATTTAATATTCAAAGACTGATTATAAACCATTGTGAAATTCTGTAAAATTTTGAATCTGCTGCATTCACCAATTAAATGCAAATAATTGAATTTGAAATCTCGAATTCGTCAAGTAAATACACAAGACCCAAACAATAAGTATTGGTTACAAAAAATAATAATCACTGAACATATACCTCATTTAAAGTTTACATTGAGTGGTTACGGCAGCAGAATTAGCAAAGAGGAATTAAAATCCAATTGTTATGCTAAAGGGTTTCTGCAGATGCGAAAGGAAGCGAAATTTTTAATTCTCTAGTTTTCGTGCTGTTTCATGAATAAAACTTGAATAATAATTAATAATTAACTTCGTTAGAGATAGAAGGGTCATTCCACGTCAGTTCACCCGGTCATGTAACCCATGTCCTCGGATTTTGATAAAATTTGATGTATTTAATATTTTTATGGTGGTTAGTAACCATATGAATTCTTTTTCCCATATGTGATCTGGTTTTTGTTTTACAGGCCGTCAAACTTTTCAAAAAATTGCATTTTCTGTCAACCGCTAAGCCTAATCTGCATGTATACGTATCTCTTCAGTAAATTGTGACGGGTGCAGAAATCTTTCAATATTTCCAAAAATTCTCAGATATGTTGCTGAAAGTATGAGGATTTAATAAAAAAATACTTGAAATTTATATAATATAATTTTGTTTGAATAAAATTTGAACAAACTACGACAAGCATTTTTTTTCTTGTGCAAAACATGAGTTTACTTAAGTGGCATTTCACGAAAAGGCGGAGGTCCTATTCAATAATGGAAGCATTCGAAATGAGCCTGAAGGTGTGTTCTATCATTGCAAAGAATAAAATTAGTGGTTTTTTTCGTTTTCTTGTTGCTGTTGCACAATATACACATTTCAGTATCAAAATTTTTGAAAAAAAGTTCTAGTCATTTTCCTAACCTAAATTTCACTGAAAAGCAAACATACCTTTATTTTTAAGTGTATTTACAGCCCTAATCTGTTACTTAAAAGTCATCTTAATCCCTTATTAAGCAGAAAGAAAAGTGAGAAATAATTTATGACTCCAAAATTCAGTTGTTAAGTTCAGCAAAATATCAGATGTAGAAAAAAGATATGCAAAACATGAATTTACTTTAGTAGCTTTTTATGAAGAGGCGGAGGTCATATTCAATAATAGAAGCATTCGAAATAAACCTAAAGGTGTGTTCTATTATTTCAAAAAATAAAATTAGTGGTTTTTTTTCGTTTTCTTGTTGCTATTGCACAATATACACATTTCAGTACCAACATTTTTGAAAAAAGTTCCAGTCATAAAACTAGTTCCTAACTAAATTTTCAATATTTTTTGCGCAAAAGAAGCATTGTTCATGCTTTTGTAGCATAAAAACGTATTATATTTAGTTTTAATGAATTATAAATGTATTGAATGTGCGAAGAAGAGATAGCATAGCACAATCTTTAAAGTAAAAAAAATAATTAAAAATGTGAGTTTCTGAATATTATCGGATTGTTTGTCTTTGAAGTGTTTGTGTGATCCTGTTTTCAGCAAATTTAAGGAATATACTGTTTGATATTTTAACCCTCAACCTTCCTTGCATTTGCGCATTTATCAGGTCTCTTCTTATTTTATCAAAATATGGGTCATAGTGATAAGAGGAATAAAGAATGTGAGTGGGTTTTCTATTTTGGTTTGTTTGTTCTTCATTGGATTCGCTTATCAGGAAGGTTGGTTTGCACTGATAAATAATAATAGGAGATAATTAAAAAGCTAGAGCCCCGGACAGACATAATTCAATAAAAATAAACTACAAATTTCAGCATCCAGTTAAGAGCAAATATAGCTTTCGACACTTGCTATTGGAGTTTAAAAGAAAAAAATTGAAAATTTTCAAGTAAGTGACTATGCTGGATTTGAAGCAAGACTACCTTTTACCTAAGAAAGCACAATTATCTTTACTATAACCAAGAAATTTTAAGATGTTAGATGAAATAACTACGTCAAACGGTCCGTAACATAAGATTCTGGAAGATGTTACTATTCTCTTCAAAAGGAGATTGAATATGTACAAAATAAGTATTCCGAATATTTCATGATAACGTGACTTCAACAAGTACTGTCCGACGTCGGAAATGCAAGGAAGGTCGAGCGTTAAAATATCAAACAGAATATTCCTTAAATTTAATGAAAACAGGATCGCACAAACACTTCAAAGACAAACAATCCGATAATATTCGGAAACTCATATTTTTCATTGTTATTTTTTCTTCAAAGATTGTGCTATCCTATCTCTTCTTCGCACATTCAATACAATTATAATTCATTAAAACTAAATATAATACGTTTTTATGCTACAAAAGCATGAACAATGCTTCTTTTACGCAAAAAATATTGAAAATAAAGTTAGGAAATGACTAGAACTTTTTTCAAAAATGTTGGTACTGAAATTAATATATTGTGCAATAGCAAAAAAAAAAAAAAAAAGCCACTAATTCTGTTCTTTGCAATGATAGAACACACCTTTACGTTTATTTCGAGTGCTTCTAATATTGAATATGACCTCCGCCTCTTCATAAAAAGCTACTAAAGTGAATTCATATTTTGCACATCTTTTTTCAACATCTGATATTTTGCTGAACTTAACAACTGAATTTGGGAGTCATAAATTATTTCTCACTTTTCTTTCTGCTTAATAAGGGATTAAGATAATTTTCAAATAGCATAATAGGACTGTAAATATACTTAAAAATAAAGGTATGTTTGCTTTTCAGTGAAATTTAGGTTAGGAAAATGACTAGAACTTTTTTTCAAAAATTTTGATACTGAAATGTGTATATTGTGCAACAGCAACAAGAAAACGAAAAAAACCACTAATTTTATTTTTTGCAATGATAGAACACACCTTCAGGCTCATTTCGAATGCTTCCATTATTGAATAGGACCTCCGCCTTTTCGTGAAATGCCACTTAAGTAAACTCATGTTTTGCACAAGAAAAAAAATGCTTGTCGTAGTTTATTCAAATTTTATTCAAACAAAATTATATTATATAAATTTCAAGTATTTTTTTATTAAATCCTCATACTTTCAGCAACATATCTGAGAATTTTTGGAAATATTGAAAGATTTCTGCACCCGTCACAATTTACTGAAGAGATACGTATACATGCAGATTAGGCTTAGCGGTTGACAGAAAATGCAATTTTTTGAAAAGTTTGACGGCCTGTAAAACAAAAACCAGATCACATATGGGCAAAAGAATTCATATGGTTACTTACCACCATAAAAATATTAAATACACCAAGTTTTATCAAAATCCGAGGGCATGGGTTACAAAATCCCGTTTTCCTGGGTGATTTGACATGGATTGACCCAGAAGGGAATAATTATACAAGTTTTAAGAATAACTGAAAGTAAGAGTGATAATTTTAGAATTAATGAGCCTTACAAATTAATGTTCCTTAATTTCGAGCTAGATTAAAGACTTTACTGTTGGTATTTCAGATTTTACTGCTCACTGTTGGGTTTACTGCTAATAAAGGTTTTACGGTTAAAATAAACGCTGCGGAACTGAACTGATTTTAGGATAAAGCAGTCGGAGTCGGGAGTCTTTGAAACTCCAAGATTCGGAGTCGGAGTCAATTTTTCGCTCTCCGAGTCCGCATAAAGATTTTTTGATAAATGAGTCAGAAGCGGGAGTCGAAGACTTTAAAATTTTAAGAATCAGAGTCAGAGTCGGTTTCTTCTCTCCAAGTCCGCAAGTCTCAGTTGCTTAGTCAAAGTCGGAGTCTTAAAAATTTTTGGCAAAAGAATAGGTGACATGCTGATTTTTGGATAAATGAATCAGAATCGGAATCAGAATTCAAAAACTTTCAAATTTGAAGGGTCGGAATCGAAGTCGATATTTTACCTTCGAGTTCATAAGTCTGCCAATGCTGCGCAGTCGGAGTCAGAAAGATTTTGGCGTGAAGTAGTCGGAGTAGGAAATGTTTTGGGATAAATGCGTCGGAATCTGAATCGTAAGTAGAAGACTTTAAAATTTAAAGAGTCGGAGTCAAAGTCGGTCATTTTCCCTTCGCGTCCGTAAATTAACCTTATCTTTGGAGTCAGAGTCGGAAAGTTTTTGGGATAAAGAAATCGGAGTCGGGATAAATGAGTCGGAATCGGAAGGCGCAGACTTTAAAATCCGATTGGTCGGAGTCGAATTTTCCCCCCTCCGAATCTGCAACTTTGCCGGGGAACTTGAAATAACATTTACACTGGTAGCTAAATTTACATTTCGGATCACAAAAATGCATTGCCTACACGTACTTCGCGTTTAAAAGAAAGTTTTTCAAAGCGAAAAAATTCTGAGTATCGGTACATAAGCAGCAGTCGCAATGAAGATCATAGCTGCTGTTTGCTTCCGGAATTAAAAAACTTTTTCGTGTAGAAAGGTTTTTTTTTTTTACATGGAACTGCTTGCATGAAATGCATTTCTAATATTTATATACAAGAGTTCTATAAACTCTAAAGAATGAATTATTGTTATTTTTTAAACGTGTTGTTTCACTTTATATTTCAATTAGTGTATCTTTCCTTTTGTAGCAACATGAAGCTTCTACTGGTATTATGCTTACTAGGATTGGCAGCAGCAGATCTTTTACAAGGTAAATTTCATAAGTTTAACAACTTGTAAAATTTTTTTTTTTAATATCAGCAGAAATTTCTAATTTCTCTTCAATTAAATAACGTATTTAGCTCGAAAGATGAACTTATTCAAAAAGAAAAATATCACGCTACTTATAGAGCTTAAGATATATGAGAATATACAGGGTCCGTCACGTGTGAGACAAAACGTCTACTTTTCATGGAATAAACCTATACCTAATTTTTGTTAAAAATTATTTTTTCTCAACAATTGGTATCTGTTTTATTTGCATTGGAACCTTAGCAATCAAAATCTATAATGTTTTTTGTTATTGCTAAATTGACAGGACAAAAAAGTAACTGATACATAAATACCCATTACGAGACGTTGACTTTGCATGTCCCGCACGTGATGCATTCAAATAAATTACAGTTTAACTAATAAAAGTACTCCATTAAAATATAACTGTATCAGGAGCCTCTTTGCATCACATGTAAACATTAAAAAAATGTGTTTACTCCTGTTTATTTAAAATATTAGGATCTGTATCAAAATTTTGATGAATTATTGAGTCTGATTTGTCCTGCACGGGACGATGAAATGTCCCGTAAACAGCTTTACTCTTTCGTCTCACAATCTTATTTCCCCTACCAAGATGCTGCCCCTGCCATTGATGAGTCAGTGTCCGCATTCTTGAAAGGTGCTGTGAACGCTGGAAGTCTGTCCAAAGCACTGGGGGTACAGGATCCAACTGTTGACAAGTGAGTAAAATTTTACAGGTGTTTTTTGAGCAATAACAAATTGCTTTATGTTTTCTTTTTTACTCCACAAACGTCGTATAGTCCCTCTTTCAAATTGGCCCTCTGCCAACGTCTCTCGTCCAGGGACTTCACCACCCGTTAACTGCTCACCGGCCCCTGCAGGGGACATACAGGGGTTGTGGTGGCACAGCAAAACGGAGTCTGCAACAGTCCCGCTGCACTAAAAAGCAGGACATTATAACGAAGGAGCGAACACAAAATACCACTTACACACATGCACATGGTCATTGGGCAACATACACACACACAACTGTCGCAATTCGTTAATTCGAAAAACATAATATAAATTCGAGATGTCAAAATTCAATTTTTTTTTTCTTCATTTTTTTCTCCCCTTCTTTATTTCTTTTTTTCTGTTAACGTTGTAGCTTTCTTTCCTTTTCTTTTTTTTTTTTTTTTTGTCACGCTGTGATGTCAAGTTCATTTGACAAGAAATTAGAAAAAATATTGCTCTTATTTTTCTAAAATAAGTCATCAAACTATTGTTCTTTAAATAAATACCAGCTAAAGTCGAGAAACAGAAAAAGTTGCTCCTGTGATAGTTAATAACATTTTCTTTATGATTTTAAGTATTGTTCATATTTTCTTTCAGCATTTTTTTTTTTTTTTTTTTTTTGTTATTATTGTCATTATAAATGCATTTCAAAAGTTCATACAAAATACATCTTGACAAGTTTCTAAACAAAACCCCTTACACAACGTGCAAGTTTTCATCAGTGTAAATTATCTTCTGTTTGTGAATTTAAATCATGTAAAAGATAAGAAAAAATAACTCTATTTCATTGGTGTTTCGTTATGTCTTTATTCGTTTATTTTACAACAGAATCGGAGAGGATATCGAAACTGAACTTGGACACTATCTCAAGGAAGCCCTGAAAGAACTATTGGAAAAAATAAAAGACCACGTCGAAAATGGCGAAGCTGTCGCTAAGGAACTTATTGAAAAGGTAACTCTTTTGATTTGTCTCTCTTAATTTGGCTATGCATGTTGTAAATGTAGGTGTGGGGAATGTGGGACAGTAAAGAATAGTTAAGATAATTTACTTTTTTTTCAATCAAAACAAAATTGGAAATTTGTTTTGAAAATTACAGAACGCAAATAAAGAACAATATATTTTTTAACAAAACTTGTATTGAAACGCTATTCTTTATTTTTGGCAATAAATTTGTACCTTCAAAAAAAAAAAAAGTTGAAAAAATTCGCTTTCTGTTTTTGTGGGATAAAATGAAAATTTCAATATTTATAAAGGAATTATTTTCCATTTGATTATGAAAAATATTTTTGATCAAATTAATGAGTAAATAAAAGAATGAATTACTACGTTCCCAGATAAATAAAATTGAACGAGAAATAAATACAAACGAGTTCGCTTATTAAAATATTGGTTAAAAAAATATCCTGCTCAAAATAATACATTTTCAATGTACCAAACCGTAGTAATGCATTATATTTTTGTCCCGGATAATGGAATTTATAGCTCATTAGAATATTTTTTCATGGCAAAATGGCTATTTAATTAAGCGGGCTCGAGTGTAAATAAATTAATTACTACATAAAAATATAAATGAGTGAGTAAAATAGCGAATGAA
Source organism: Uloborus plumipes (assembly GCA_038373865.1). Classification (NCBI taxonomy): domain Eukaryota; kingdom Metazoa; phylum Arthropoda; class Arachnida; order Araneae; family Uloboridae; genus Uloborus; species Uloborus plumipes. The sequence goes on from JAXGGA010007559.1 coordinate 22,726, forward strand.
AAAGAAAATAAGTGAATGAATGAATGAATAAATAAGTAACTTATGAAAAGGAGAAATGTAAGTGAATTAATTAATAACTTAATACGTAAATGGTTTAATAAATGATTGAATAAATAAGTAACTTATGAAAGGGAGAAATGTAAATGAATTAATAACCTAAGCCGTAAATGATTTTATAAATGACTGAATAAGTAAACAAAATGAACTATTTCATTTGGCCTCGTCCACTTTGCATCGCATGCACTTGAATAAGAGTACAAAACATTTGAAATCAGAATAATCTTAATATTAAGGTGACCGACTACCTTCGGATCAAAATTTTTTAAATAATGCAATTTCTGCACAGGTCTTATACTTTTTTGGTTAAAAAATGAATTATAAACATAAAAAACTTTAAATTTTGTCCACGTTGATTGTAGTTTCTGAGAAAATGGGTAAAATACGACAATTTTTAGTCAAATATCATCAAAACGGTTAACACTCTACAAGAAAAACAATTGCAGCAATCTTAACAAATTTTTGTCACTAGCTATATATAATAATAAACTTTGAACTCAGCCAGAATCAAACAAAAATATTGAAGTCGTAAAAAATTATAGGAAAAAATATGTGTCGAACAAAAATTTTCAAATTTTAGGGGATCGATAAATGTAAAAAATCTTCATAAATAAAAACTTATTTCATTTACATGAAAAATCTTAGGTCACATTAAAGCTGATAATGTCTAAAACACATACCCAAAGTTTTGTGACAATACATTGATTAGATTTTGAGATATCATGATAATGGTAAAATAGATTTTGCGAAAAACGAATTTCGAAAAAATCACAATTATAAGTTTTATTTGCTTGAAAAACAAAATGGAGATATTAAGCCACTTTAAAAGGCCCCAGGACAGTAAGTTACACCCTCAGTCTCTTCATTTTTAGTACATTTTTTCTTTCTGCGTGCACGTAGTTTCTTCCGTCGGATTTTTGCTTCAGGCAAAGATTTCCGTTTTGAATCGTCAATTCGATTGGAGTCAATGGAATTCAGTCCTTGTAGCATATAGGAACCAGTCTCTATATTTAAATTCTTGATTACTGACACAATACCTTTTGCACCATCATTGAACAGAAGTACCGTAAATCAGGGTTACTTGGACCCTAGGGACTTACTTGAGCCCACTACAATAAAATGATAAAATCTAGGTTTGGTACCTACTAGTTGAAGACTTGCACGTAGTTCCTCGTTTCTCCACTAGGTAGAAGCCCTCTGCAGTCTCTAACGCTAGTACCAAACCCAGATTTTATCATTTTACTGTGGGCTCAAGTAGCCCTCTTCTGGGTCCAAGTAACCCTGATTTACGGTACTGCAATGTAAGAGCCTAGTTCTAATGTTTTTAGCTCCACAAAATTAAGTTTCGGTACAATGTTCCACAGCAAACCGTTAAAACTTTCGTTCGCATTCTGGGTTTTGCCATGAAGGCATTTTTTCAACAAGGTTTGGTCAGTTAACTTTTGATAAATCGGTTTTATTATATTAATTATATCTTCTGGAAGTCCTGAAGAATTATCTGTAAAGGCTGTATTTGCCGCTTCTGCCCGCTTGAACTTGCACCAACTATCGAGTCCATTGGGACACTGACCATGCATTGGGCGATCTTGACTCGAACAACAATGGTAAAATGCTGCAATCACAGCTTGCTGCATACCTTGCAAATTACCAGCATTACTACGGATAGCAATTCCATAGTAATTTTGGAGCTTGTCAATGAATCTGTCGGTCAGTTTCCCTTTACCGGCAAGTCCTTTGGTATTTTTTTTTAATTTTCGTAGGTGAGTGCCAACTCTCTTCTGTATGTGGCCAATGCATTCTAGTTTACTGACAGAGTTTTGACCATACATGTTTTTCACTGTATTATATGCTTTGGAGTCACCGTCGCCATAGTAATCAGTGTAACACAATTTCCTCAAATGTTTCGAGCTTTCGAAAATGCGATACACTCCAATACTTTCCATACTTGCAGCTGATCCTGAATGATTTCGACAAGTATGTTCCGAAGCAGCATTTGGGGTTTGAGATTCTCTGTCACAGGTTCTGCAATATTGTGAGAGTGTTTCAACGTCTAATATTTGTCCGCTGTCAATTGCAATGCAGCTGACACAACCATTCAGCGATGAATAACCCCGCTTTTGCCAGGTACCATCAATAGAGACTCCACAGGCAACAACACTTTTCTTCTTGCGTTTCTTTTCTTTGAGCTTTTTCTTGTCTTCTATTTCTTTCGCAGCTTTGTTCATGCTTTCTTCAGCAGCTTTATAAGCAGCTTGATGAATTTTCCACTCATGCTGACGGAAAGTTCTTTTGCACAAGAATGGCATGTCGAGCATTGAGAAAAACTTTTTCCCAGCTGTGTAACCTTTTCCTATTAGTCTCAAAGCATAAACAGCAAGAGTATTTATGCTATTACTTCGCTCGACCTTTCTTGAGGATGCGAAACCAGTTGAATAAGAGCATTTTTTGCAATTCAATTGAAAATTTGAGCACAAACCAGCTCGAGAATCTTCGGTTAGTGACAGTTTAGCAGTAAGACAGACTGGACAGCACAAACACAGCAAATACTGACACTAAAATTCGAATATCTATAATTCTGTTTCCATAAAGTTCACTTTGGTTTGAATGTTCAAGTGAAGCATCATCCTTCTCACCTTCAAGTTTCGATGAACTTGCAGTGTTTACATCGTTGCTCTCAGCTGTCACATGCTCTTCACTCGTAGCAAGAGTGTAGCGATTGCCAGGGAACTTTCACTTTTTAGAGCGATAACTTTTGCGGTGACCCATTTGAAGTGATGTATTTCACAAAATTTAAACTTAAATAAGATCAATAAAAGTAAAATATTTAAGGAGCAAAGGTTTAGAAAACTTATATTAGCAAAAACTTTTAGGACAGAAGATCAGCGTGATGAATGTAAACAATCGAGCACGAGAACTAAAATGTTGCCAATTTTTCAGCACTAAACAAATAATTTATTAAAAAGAAAGTTATTATATTAAAAAAAATATTATAAAAAATTCAAATTATGAAAAAAAACGAAATTTTAGGGCCATAAATTAGTTATATACTGCATTTATGTTATAACTTCCGGTCCCGCGGCACTACTTCCGGTGTGCTTCAGTAGCAGACGATACGTTTTATTTTGTCAATAACTTTTTTTCTAAAGCAGATAGAAGAAAAAGGAAAACAGTTTTGGAAAGAAAAAAGTTCAAATTTTATAAAAAGCTAATAAAAAAAATTCGACCTTGAGGTCGAAAATCAGTGTTTTTGAGGTAGTCGGTCACCATAAATAAATAATTGCATTGAAAATTAATAATTTGGAAACGGCATTTAAAATGTTAATCGCAGAAACGTTAACACTTTATAACAGCGAATCACTTTTACTTATTTATTTTATTTTATTTTTATTTATTTATTTATTTTTCTTTAAACAAAATATTACAATATAGGTATGATTTTTTGAAATTTTCTCGTATTATCATATGCTCTGATCTTTAGATATTTTTTTTTCTTGCTGTAATAGACTATATGGGTTTTCGCTTTGCCCTACATTCAATTACAAAAAAGAATAAACAAATCAAGAGTTTTGACGCAGTATAATACAGATAATTAATTTATTCTTCTTACTATTGCATTATTGGTAAAAAATATAAAAATTTCAGTTCATAATACTAATTTGGAAATGTGTGATTAAAAAGTTCAGCCTAAGTTGTTTTTTGAAGTGATGAAGTACTTGTTTTCAAACTTTTCTGAGGGAATTAAATATTTTAAAAATAAGTCCGAACATTAAACACAGCTCATATACACTATGTCGACTCCAGTACACAAGAAGAGTACAGTTATACTCTTAACCCATTTATGCCCAAGTTTTTTTAAACAATTTTTTTCTGCTTAAAACTCTTACATGGAATGGTTTACATACATTTTAGGTGTAAAATAGATCGCTGTTGCCATATTTATTAAGTAATTTAACGTCCTGTTTATGGGACACTGGTCAGATATGTGAGCAAAATACGACCTTACTTGACTTGACTTTTGCGAAGTAACCTTACAGAAATCATCTATGATCAATTTTAAGCAAATCGTTTTAAAATAGTTTAATTTTGTGGAAAAAAAGCTCGCAAAAACTTTTTTACTTTTTGCAGCTACCCATGCTGGGATCGTTGTTTGACTGATTTGTCTGAAAATAGCTGTTAATAAATAAACTCTGATGTCCAACTGGTGGTTCTATCTGGTTTTCTCAAGAAGAAGGACAATTTATCATGCGAAAAATAGCTTTAGTAAAATGATATACCTATTACAGGTTTTTGTTATGCAGTAACTTACAAGCGTCCCGTTTTTAGGCTACTGGGCATAAATGGGTTAATGAAAAAAGTTGTTTTCACCGCTAGAATCACTTCTTTAAAAAATAACGTAATATAAGAATAGAAAAAAAAACTAATTTGAAAACTTCAACGTTGATAAGTTGTTTTTAGGCACTGTAATGCTTTCATAAGGTTTGTAAATATTTCCCCAGACAGTTTTAGTGTTGACTTTAAAACAGACGTCTATATATTTCGTTGGAATTTTGTACTGGCTCTTTGAAGCATTTTCCGAAACATTTCGTCAGTCTGGAGACCCGTATTACGAAATTAAAGACAATATACCATCTTAGCAGACAATATCTATAAAATTTGCAAGATTTCTCTGCATTTTAGTGGAAAATATCTGCTTTTATTGGAAAATGTTAACCTTGAAGTTTTAACTTTTTAATTTCTTATACAGCGGCCGCCACTATTGGAATCACGTTTGCTCTAAACAGTGTTGAATCAATAAAGCGGAGCTGATTCAATAAAGCAGCTGATTCCATAACGCTGGATATTGTTCTGTTTTTGGCTATTTGATTTATTAAAGCGGTTATTCAATTTACCAGCGTCCTCTGTACATACATTTAGATGTCATCTATTATCATGGAGAACATTTATCGTCTGTAGGCAATTTATATACATTTTTACTGCTGTTCTTCAAACTTGATGTAGCTTTTCTCAGTTCAATAAACGCCAGATATGTTTTCGCAACTGATACTTTTATAACTTTTATACAAAAATGTTTCACTATCAATCTTTATATAGGGTGGATTATACAGCAAAAGAGTGTTTGAGCCCAATTTTACTTTCAAAATTTGTCATGCAAAAAAAAAAAAAAAAAAACTCTTTGAAAATGTGCATTTCAAAATTTACAGCGAGTGTAAAACTTGTTCTTGACACAATCAAACAAATGAATAATTTTTAAATTAGTTTAAAAAAACTAAAAAATATGCTTTTTGATACAATTATAATGCATCAACATGTAATATAGTAATGTAGTTTAAAAATACATTTTAGCCTTTAGTATCAATAATATTACTAATTATAATACTTTTATGTTTGCAAAGAACGTGAATTTTCTCTTTTATTCAGAGTCACATACAAACAACTGAAACACTTGAACACATCAACGTGTAATAATATAGTTTAGCCTTTAGTATTAATTATAGTATTAAATATATTACTTTTATATTTTTAAAGAACGTGAATTTTATCTTTTATTCAGAGTTACATACAAACTGACAAACAAACCCACAAGTGAAACTAATAAAAGCGTATTAAAAAGTAAGTTCAGCATTAGAGTAGCGCATTTAGTGAAATTTGGTGATTCAACCCCCCCCCCCGGGGAGGGGGTTGTGTAGGTAGTGTAATGAGAGCAGAATTTATCTCCAAAATGTTTGAACTACTAACATACAGAAAAAAAGTGTACAGAAAAAAAAATGTTCTGCTATTTTTGTTTGAAGGTACAGAAATTTCAAACCAAATCATTTCTTTTACAAAAATAGATCAAAGAACTTCGTGAGAAAATCAAGGAAATGGGAGGCGAAAACGGAGAAAAGATGAAAGAAATCTTGCAAAAAATTCGCGCGAAAGTGAAGGAGGCTTTGAGAAAAATCCTCGAAAGACTTGGACTGGGTAAGTCAAACAAGTACTAAGATAACAGTAAAAATTGAAAAAAAAAGAAAAAAAAACGACCTTGATTGCCAATCTCGTTAAAACGAGCTTTACTGGTCATAAAGCATATTAAATCTAAATATATTTGTTTTCGATAGGATATGGTAAACACGGAGAACGAAAGATAATCCTTACTATAAAATGTGCTAGTCACAAAAGTAGAATAAAGAGGGAAAATTGAAAATTCTTATTCTAAAATCAATTACAAGTATTTTAATTGTTAACAAATACAAATTGGCAATAGATAAACATTTTAAGTCATTGAGTATTCTTTCCTCGTCGGCCAGCAATGACATCGGTTTCCAATTGTGTCAATTTAAGCCTTAGTCGCATTTGCTAAAAAACGTTATAATTCGAGTTCTATTTCACATGAAAGTTTCGAACACATCTTATCCGCAGATTTTTTTTTCTTTTGATGGCATAGTTCTAAGTTTTTACGTATGTTAACACTTCAAAAATTGAGAAAAATGATTTAATTGTTTTTAATTAATATATTTGTTAATTAGTGTCACTCGAAGACGTGAAATAGCTAAGAACACTCTCGATTACTTCACCTTTCAAACCATAAAAAAATATTCAAAATCGGTTCATCTGTTAATGTCCAAGAGTGCCACAGACAGATACACAGACACGTCAAACTTATAACTCTCTTGTTTTTTGCCCCAGGGGTTAATAACAAAATACAGCATAAAAAAATACAATGAAGACAATTTTTTCTGCTTGAGCTTTGAAAGTTTTGATATTTTAAACATGATGTTACTGAAAACATAACAACTTTTGCATAACGTTAATTCACGGTAACGAACGACTCTTCGCGAAAAGAATATTAATTACTTTTCATTTATTTATTTATTTATTTATTTATTTATTGAGTTTAGGCAAAAGAAATTTGGATGACACCATGGATCAAGTTGCTCGTATGAAGCTCCGAGAAATTTTAGACAAAATAAAGGAAAAGGTAAAAATAGCTACCTTTTAAAATCTTCCTGTACAGAGCTTTGATCTTTATTTCTTTTTATTTTTAAGAGTCTAAATGTAAATTATCCCCTGGGTCATTTAAACATTCCTCCACAATGATCAATTTTATTCAGTACATAAAATACTGTACAAGACATCAATATATCGCATAATGAAAATAAAGCGATCCTGTGTTTGAGTTACGTATGAGTTTTAATTGCATTTTGCCTCAAAACCTATTATATTGCCGTTGCGCAGCCTATCAAGGTTCTTGCGCCATAAAACCCTACTCAACCGAAACCAAGTCGATATTTTTGAAGTGTAAACTTCTTTAGGCGTGTTGGGTATTTTTTGAAATGGAAAAAAACAAAGAGAAGTTTTCGATTTCTTAATTTTACTTTTGTATGATAGAGCAACATACATGAAGATCATCAGTGGAAAAATTTTTGCTATGCGACTAGTACTTTTTTTTTTAATAATTTTTAAAGTTCAATCGATGGTGATATCATATGGCTGATGGATTTTTCGCTCTTCAACAAGGGGCGCCAAGCTGGAGTGAAAAGTACTGCGTATCGGCTCGAGCAGAAACAGGTTTTCTGCGCTTTCATAACGCTATTTCCCAGGGTTGTCGTATAGTAGGCAAAAGTCACCAAGTGGTGCCTTTTTAAAAATTTGAATTGGTTTTCGCCGCAAAATTTTAAAGCAATCATCGCTGACACCCGTAGCAGGTTACTGGTTTACCCTTTGACGAATCTAATATATAAATATAGCGAACCATATATCTGTACCTCAGAACCAGACTAACGTAAGTCCATTTTGGTAACTTTTCAGGAGAAAGGGAAAAACAATTGTCGGATGCATGCAAAGGATGGATTCACGCTTTTTTAATGCTGCTGAATAATTGGAAGGAATTGTTTTATGGAATACCGTTCTCATGGGTCGATGCAGAATAAGATTCTATATAAAATTCATTAATAAAGTGAAAATCGCCATTTTTGGACTTCGTTCTGGTTCTGAGGTACAGATATAAGCGTTAATCATAACTTTCCACGAGAAAGCCGCCCTCTTGTTCTGCACGTGAGAAATCACAAACTGGCGTGAAATTTCTTAGTCAAAAAACTTTGTTTATTACCTTTAAAAATCACTACTTTTTAATGAAATAATGAGCGTCACGTGTGGGACAAAATGGCGGAGTTTTCGTAGAATGGCCGTCGTACTTTTTTTTTTACAAAGCAGTACTATGTGGGATGTTTATCTGTGTTAAGGCATAAAATGTGACATTAACATATATTTTATTTCATTTAGATTCTTTCTCAAGAAAATATTCAGAAAATTAGAGAATATATAAAGAACCTCGTAGGAGAGAGCGAAGTAAGTCATCAAACGCAAGAAATTTTGAAAAGGGATTTTTCACGTTGAGGGTACGGAATAAAATTTTGAACAATTTAATTTAACACCCTTTTTCTTTTACGATACAATACTCTTTAAAAAACCATCACTTACTTCCGAAAATTTCTAAAATTGTACAATTTTTCGGAAAGTTTTCCGAAATATTTTACTTTTGGCGTCTCCTGGTTTTTGTACTTCAGCAAATCGTCAACGTTGAATTCTTTTCCTTTATTTAGAAGCCAATCAGCTTCATTTACATAAGGGACTGCGTACCAGGCGCTTTGCTACTGGAAAAACACACAAAGATTCTTACAAGTGATATATATTGTACAAGACAGATAGCGTAAGACAGAGTTTACAGCACTGAGAGAAGTTACAATCAGGACAGGAATCGAACCCGTCTCCTCGGGATTACGTGTTGAATATTTAATCTTAAGTTCTAAATTTGCATATATTTGCTCGTTTAGTTAAGCATTTAAATGTTTGAAGTTTTTATTTGGCAGTATTCCCCGGAAGTATAGACGTTTTATTTAAATAGGCTGGAAGCCATATTGTTAAACTTAAACTTGAACATCTGGCATTGAAAATAACTAAATAATAAAAACATTTTGAAGACCTGAAATCTGTATAGAATAAACTTGGACATCAAGAAATATTATTCATTTGGTGCCGAAATCAGGGAGTCCAACAAAAAATGGAATCATCCGAATCAAGTCCAACAAAAAATGTCCGATACTAAAAGAAAAGGTTCAATATAATTTGCGATCCTTGCACCAATAAATGCGCCCATTAGGTCAAGTCGCGGTGGTGTAATTTTCTTGAGTGGTGCAACCCTTGATTTAGACATTACAAAACCTGGTCTTAAAATTACCTTCAGCTGTTTGATAACGCAAATATGCTACTGCATCATACGCCTTTGCCTTTGGGTTTGCGTCAGTAAAAACATGCAATTGAATATTAGTTTTTTCTGTGATTACTAGAGAATCAAAGTAATGCCTTGAAATTGTCAATTGATTTAGATCTTTAATTTCCGAAAGCCAACTTTTCTAAAACGAAACGAAAGTTCTACGTCTTTACCTGGATCCTGTTTTTTGTGAAACTGTAATATAAAACTTTCAGGTAGGAATTGCAGCAATAAATGCCCATAAGAGCCTGATGCAACTCTCATTGCTTTTAGATTTCTTACACTAACTTCTACGTTATCATAAAGTGTTCTTAAACCCTTAACATTATTAGGAGACTTCCCACTTTCGAGATTTAGAATTTTGTTCATGTGGCAACTGATTATGTTTTCTAGTCTTCGATATCGCTCTTCAGGCAATTTCAATCATAATTTATAATTTTTATCAGTCATATTAAAATCCCGCTACAGCATTATAAACGGGTCCTGACAGAAGTGATTTTAAATACTGAAATTTTTCAATTGCAGTCAAAGATTCATTCGAATCAATTACATTAGAAAACACATTGAAAAACTCGAGAAACTGACTCGAATCTTCATTAAACTTATTTATCTGTAATTTAGGTCGCTTTACTGCTGAAACCTTTTTATTTTCAAATAGAATCATTATTAGTGACATCAACTACGTTAGGGTCTATATCTACGTTACGTTTTCTTTGTGTATTATTAAGCTTAAATTTCAGACTTAATATTCTGTTAGAATATTCTTCAACGGTATTTATTTAAATTTGATATTCATCTTTGTCGGTTATTAAATCATTAATTTCGGAATCGAGTTATTTTAACAATTTTTCTTTTTTCAATTAAGATTTCCAAGGATTCGCTTGAAGAATCAAAATCTGCAATTTCTAACATTTAATAATAACTTTTCTCATTTTGTTACTAGTTTAGTTACAGTTGTTCTAACAGTTGCTCTTTTATTTTTCAATTTTTCTGAAGTGTTCATTTTTAACTTTTCTTACTCATGAATTTTTCATCAAATTTATTTCAAGAAACTTCTTAAATTTACACAGTTCCAAAATTAGCAATGAAGAAAAAAGTACAGCTTACCTTTTATTCCATTACTTAAAGGTGTTTCGGCACCGAATGAAAAATATATTTTGAAGTCCTCAAATCTATCTCTTCTCTACTAATAATAAAGCTGAAGGTTGGTCTGTCTGTCTGACCTTCTTTCCTTCTGTCTGTCTGTTACGCGCGTAGCTCCAAAACTGTTCGGTCGATTTTCATGAAATTTGGCACGAAATTAGTTTGTAGCACGAGGTTATGCACTACGAAGCGATTTTTCGAAAATTCTATTTCGTTCTTTTTCTATTCTAATTCTTAGCAAAAATTTGATAAAATAGGAAAGAAATATTTCATACACATTTTCAAGTTTATGTCATTCGAAAGCTTGAAATTTTCTGCTAGAAATGATGTTAGTTTGAAGTTTCTACGAACATTAGAAGAGCTGTAATAATTGTTCTTAGAATCCCGGAAATTCAAGGCTTACCATCAGCAAAGCAAGCCAAACGATTCTAAAATGGTTAAGCTCGAGAATAAAATTTGTTTGAAAATCAAGATGAAATGAAATATTTTATCATCAACGGAAATCAACTTTTCATGTTTTTACCATGGTTACGTTTTTATTTCGTTTCTTTGTTTCGTTCGTTTTCCCTTAATAATTTTAAAGATTTATTTGCTTTTGTAGCAATCCAAACTCCAAGTCTTATTAAAATTAGTCAAATGAAATATAATAAAACCGTGATAAGATGGCACCTGTCAATCAAATGAGAAATCGAGTCCTTTCCTTAAAATAGGTAGATAAGGAGGAAACTGACGCGTACCATTTCGTGAGTTTAGACACATTTTGGTGATCTGACAAGTTGCATAAAAGAGGGAATAATTCTTTAACCAAATGAGGTCAAAAACGAGATAACATGATAGTAAACCATTCTATATTTATTGTCTGCAAAACATATTTTACTTTATTATTAATTTATTTCAATATAAATTGCAGTAAATGGCTTGAGTGGACGGATTTAGCTTTTACTTTATCGTTTGCTGGTTGATGTTTGTCGATGTTTATTGTTTTTATTATTGTGAAGAATAATGCATGAAATTTCTATGACAAATGCTTAAAATTTTTCGGATCAGTTGAGTTTAAGAGAAAAAAGTACTCCAAATGCATTTTTGCAATGTGATTATTTATTGTTGGACTGTAATTTGCAGCAGTAGTTGCACTTAATAAATAATAAAAGACAATACTAAAAGTTAATTTTTTGGCGACTTTTTTACAATTTGGCATTCAATTTTATTTCAGTATATTTACTTGTATTGTATTGCGATATTGCAACGTTTTTTCTAAAGTGTATCATTGCGGAAAATATATTATTTTGTTTTTGAAGTTAGGAAAGAAAACTTTCTTCTTCTTTTAAACTTTGGTAAGATTTCTGTTGGTTTCTGTGAGCAACAAAATTGTTCTTATTTTCTCTTTTGGCTTATTTTTGTGCACCTCCCCTTGGGGTTGCATTCGAATGTCCCCAGGAGTGATAACCTCATGTGTTAAAGTTTCAATGCAGACAAAAGTGATATGAATTGGCGCGAGCACTTGGCGATATATCGCCAAGCTTTTAGTCGCCAAGTGTTTGACGCCAATTTGGCGACATATCGTCAAGTTGGTGACAAATTTGGCGAAAAAATATTATATTTTTTAATTTGTTTTAATTTGGCACTATTGGCGATATTTTGCGAAAATCCACTGAATGATGTTAAAATCGGCGATATTTAGGAGATTAATCGTTATAAAACAATTTTTGTGCATTGTTTCGTGGCAAACTAGGGATGCAAATGTTTGAATTGTTATCTTGCTCACTCCAAGCACTATTTTAGCACTTAAGGCATCTACTAAGAAATTTACACGTAAAAGGAAGTAGTGTGGTGTCCATACCAAATTTTTATATCATACTTTGAGGGAATTTCGTTGAATTATAACTAAAATAGAGTATTTTTTCTGCTATATTAATTTTTCACAAATGAATTTCTAATTTCATACCACAGGCAAAGCCGTGCGGGTACCGCTAGTATAGAATAAACTTGGACTTCAAGATTACGAGAAAGACACGAAATCAGACTACGCCGCCGTTCCTTAACTTTTAATTCCAATGTTAAACTCATAGGCATGTTCAAATAGAGTTTCTGGTTAACCCGGGAGGTCTACCACATGACGTTTGATGACGTCAGAGGTCAATGTGGTAAATATTGACAGAATTTGCTCACATCTAATCGGCTAGGGGGCCACGTGTGCCTAGAGGTAGAGTACTCTTCTCGTAAGCAAGTGGTCACGGTTCGAGTCCAGTCTTGCCCATGGATGTTATTTCATCCTCTCTGTGCCTTAAATCTGTCCTGTGTTTGTCAGGAGGCAAAGTGCATAGCACGCAGTCCTCATGTATGTTGAAGCTGATGGCTTCTGAAAAAAAAAAAAAAAATCTAATCGGCTAACCGCTAATCTATTAAGATGCTTCTGGAGAAAGAAGAAACTCAAAAGAATGAAATAATTGATTTATGAAGGGGCCACGGTGGCCTAGAGGTTGAGTATTCTCCTCGTAAGCAAGTGGTCACGGTTCGAGTCCAGTCTTGCCCATGGTTGTTATTTCAACCTCTCTGTGCCGTAAATCTGTCCTGTACTTGTCAGGAAGCAAGGCGCTTAGCACGCAGTCCTCGTGTATGTTGAAGCTGTACAATAAAAATAGAAATAAAAAATGATTGGATTTAAAGCCTGTATTGTAAACAATTAAATTAAGGAATGTCAGAATAAATACGATAACAATCTTATTTTGTGCTTTTTCTGATTGTATTTGTGCCATTCAAACAGTAGTGTTATAAACATAAAGAGGTATATAATTTTATACTGTTAACCAAGTTGTTATTTTTATATTTTTATATCTTAATTTTTGTTATTGTACCAAATTTGCTATTTTATTCCCTTTCATTTTTTTTTACACTCAAAAGTACCTTAATTTTGCAACTTTACTCGTATGTTGCTTTTATCTGTACTGTATTGCCTCAACACTAATAAGAGTCTATGGACTTGGCGAAAAATGACAGAAATATCGCCAAGTTGGCATCTTTTTTGGCAAATGACTTTGGCTCCAAACTTGGTGAAAAATAGCCATATTAATACCTTCAAATTTGACGACATTTCCAGACGCAAATATGCAATCCTTTCTTTTTGTTTCAAGGGATTAGCAATAGAAAAGCTGTTAAATTTAGGTCGCAAATTCCAAGGAGCGCGTTAAGCATTAGCCACCTCTCCAAATGCGATAAAGGAAAAAATTCTAATTTGGCTAAAGTATTAGCGAACGGAAAATTCTCAGAAATTTCTACAGGGGAAAAATGTCTGTATTGCATGACGAAAAAAAATAATTAAAATTATTTAACTAAGACTTTCGGAATTTGGCTAATTTAATTTAAACAACTTAAAATCCTTTGCGCAGCAACTGAAATTATTTAGTCAAACACATTTGTCACACATCATTCATCCAAAATTCCATTTGAGGTGAATACCAATAACAATAGGAAGGAAGTAAAAAAAGCGATTTTTCGTAGATTATTCGCAAGATCAAGGAATTCTTCGAGAGCCTCGAGGACAAGGACATCCGCGAGATCATCAAGCACTTCCTGGAGTACAGACCAGGACATATCCAGAAGAGAGGCGAGGCCTGGGAGAAGCTGAAGGGCTTCTTCAAGGACCTGAACATCAAACTCCAAGAGCACACCAGGAGGTTCGGAGAGTGGGTCAAGGACATGTGGGGTAAAGGACTCGACAAGTTGAAGGAGAAGTATGGCACCGTCAGAGCCATTGCCATGGAGGTAATTTTTTTTAACTATAAACCTTAGGTGGTATAACTTAAATGTTATGTTTTAACAAGGGCGGATCCAGAAATTTTTCAAGAGAGGGGCGATTTTTTCTAACTTACTTTTTACCATACATACTGTTTTGCAAATTTTGCTCACGAACGTTTCGGACTTCAATTCCGAAACATTTCCGAGGAAGAACCCAAACCTTCTTCCCCTAATTCCATTAAAACTTGCATAAAATTGCATTTTTGTAGCTTCAATATCGAAAAATCACCGGTGAAGAGTCCCCCAAGGGAGGGACGATCGCCCCTATCGCCCCTCCCTTGCATCCGTCCTTGTGTAGTATTTCTTATGTATCTGTTGCTGTTGTGCTTATCCTTTTTAAAGATCTGACATAAGTTCGATCAACTCCAGTTGGCTGTTGACTCAAGAAATCAATGACAAGTAGCGGATCAGTAATTAAGTCCATCTTTGAAAATACTGTGCATCCCAGAATGTGTTCAAGACTGGCTGAATGGTGACAGCATTTTCACCAAATGGGATATTTTTTATTTATTTTTTACACCCTTAACCCGTTATTGCCCAGTAGCCTAAAAACGGGATGCTTGTTAGTTACGGCATACAAAAACCTGTAATGGGTATATCATTTTACTAAAGCTGTTTTTCACAAGTTAAATAGTCCTTCTTCTTGAGAAAGCCAGTTAGAGCCACTATTTGGACATCAGAGTTTATTTATTGACAGCTATTTTCAGACAAATCAGTCAAGCAACGATCCAGCATGGGTAGCCACAGAAAGTAAGTTTTTTTCCGAACTTATTTTACATAAAATTAAACTATTTTAAAATGATTTGCTTAAAATTGATCACCGATGACTTCTGTAATGTTAATTTGCACAAGTAAAGTCAAGTAAGATCGTATTTTGCTCACATATCTGCAAAATATCCCATAAACAGGACATCAAATAACTTAATAAATATGGCAACGGCGAACTATTTTAAGCCTAAAGTGTATGTAAACCATTCCAAGTAATAGTTTTAAGCAGATAAAAATTGAAAAAAATTGTTAAAAATACTTGGGCATAAATGGGTTAAACGAGAAACACCTTAGGTGGCCACTAGTGAGTCTAGCGATTGCCGTTTGGGAGACATGGTTACATTTAACTCCAAAAAATTTTCCAAGAGTAGTTTCAAAAACAGTATACGTAGGACTGTGTACTGTCGTTTAGGGTCTTTGTAAGCTTCTTGTTGCTGCAGGACTGTGGCTTAACTTGTGAAATCCCAGTGCAAAACTACACTTGTTCAATAGTATAGTTTGTTTGAACCTCCGTTCACGTTTCAATCCTGAAAATGATCGCTCCAGTTTTCAGAACTCAATTTATACGTACTGGTAGTGCAATTACAGATTTCAGCTCCACCTGTTGTCACTTTTTGTAACTAATTTTTAAAATTTCTGCCCATGATTTTTACGGCTTTCACACTAAACATACCGTTTATTTCATTCAAAATGGTCATTTGTTTTCGTGATATTCAATTTTGAAATCAGAGAGTTCTTTTCTGGAAACATTGCACAGATATGTTTTTTAATTTTATTAATATTGTTTTCTTTAAGTATTTTTTGAATTCTTAAACGTCATTCAATTTTTCAGTTTATTTCCCATTCCAAGGACATGAGTGCAGAAATGGCCCGCGAAGCCCTTGAATTCCTGCGTCCATACAAAGACGACTTGGGATCCCTCTGGCAGCAAGTTATAGAAGCTGCGAAAGAAGCAATTGGACGATTCTAAATTACCGGATGATGAACATTTGTCGTGTGGTTCTGTTACTTGCTCTTTGTACAATAAATTATTAGACAGAAATAGTGATCAGTTGCATGGTAAAGGTAGTTTAATTAAAAAGGTCAACACACATCTTCATTGAAGACAGTGCGGCGTACTCAGTGGTGGGCGGATAAGGCCCTTCAGCCTCTTCCCTCAAATTTTCAAATTGTCTTTTAAATGCTTATTACAATGATTTGTTTTCCTTCGTTGTGCAAGCATATCGGGAGAAACTTTTTGTAAATGAAAATTGAAATGCGAAGGAAAGAAAACCAAACCTTACCAAAAAGGTAGCCTAAAATTGAGTTTTTTAGAACTACAGTTTTAAAAATTTTCCTGGGGAGAGTTGAGGGGAGAGTTTTTGAACTTTAATTTAAAAAAAAAAAAAAAACGATGCTAGGACGGTACACATTCTTTCTCCAAACGATATCAAATATGACATGAAATTATATTTTTACAACTTTAGTTTTGAAAAATTTCCCGAGAGAATCCCCGAGCTTCGACAAATTTCGTCTATAACTGAATTTATATAGTAACCGTTTCAAAGAACTTCTGAGGAAAAGCTCCTCCTCTCTTCTATCATCGTCGAATATCGTATAAAACTACGCTACCGGAACTTAATTCGCAAAAATTGCCAGACAAATTTCGAACTTTCCCAAATTATAAGAGCAGCAAAAGGGGAAAAAACGTGTAGCTTAAAAATACTCAACGCAATGTGAATTTTCAAATAATTCATAAAAAAAAGTTTTTTTTTCACGAAACAGCTTTATTTCTTTCAAGCCGGCTACCTCGTCTAGTGGTCAACGACGTCTGACCGTGATGCGGTGGCCCCGGGTTTGAGTTCCGGCTGGGGCATAGGCGTACTTTCTCTCTCTCCTGTCATTGTCCTTTCTGTGTGTGTGAAAGTGAGTTATGAATGGATGCCTACCCTATGAACGGGTCCTTATGGCATGTGTGTTGAGCATAAAATCGGTCTTCCACCTAAAATGGTGCTCTTAAAAACGGAAGCTGTATCATTACCCCATCCTTCATGGACCTGGTCTAGCTCTGCTGATCAACGGGGGCATGTAACAACAACATTTCTTTCAAAACTACTTTTCATTACGTGAATTAAACTGTAGAAAGTCATTTTTGCTGACAGAATCGACTTTGAGTAAGCTCGTAGGTGATAGATTTGTCATTTTCTTACATATTTGAGTTTATGGGGTTTCTGAGTAAGTACGAGTGAATCAAAACTGGCTAAGTCTGCTGTTGGGGGCCATGTGGGCCTAGAAGTAGAGTATTCTACTCGTAAGCAAGTGATCGCGGGTTGAGTCCCGCTTTGCCCATGGATGTTTCTATTTCATCCTCTCTGTGCCGTAACTCTGTGCTGTGTTTGTCAGGAGGCAAAGCGCATATAGCTCGCAGTCCTCATGTATGTCGAAGCTGATGGCTTTTGTATAAAAAAAAAAAGTCTACTGTTTTTTTCCCAGCTCATATGATATGAATTTTTCGTAGCTATGCAATCAATATGTTAAATTAGTTGAATTTCTGTTAAATCCTTCATTCAGATTTATTTAGAAAAAGCAACGACGACTAATTTAACCAGCTAGATTTGTGATCAGTACTTTAAAACAAATATTATCACAAACCCCAATGATAAAAACATTTTAATGAAATACAAAACTTTTGATTAAAATAAAGTCTGCTTCAGACATTATTTTTGAAAAATATTTAGTTTGAATAAAGTTCTAGTTTAGATGTAAGACAAAAAAGCCTGCAGTTAAAATTAAAATTGATCACTCTGTGTAAGAAACGCAAACTTAGTATAAATTCCGTGATAAAAATTGTGACTTATTTCTGCGTTGTTGTGCAACTGGAAGCTGCATTATCTAAACAGCTCCTGAGAATTCAACACCTGTTGTCCCCAGCGATACTTTTTATCTCAGTTGGCCATCAACAGCAGCCGGAGGAGTATGATAAATATCTGATACCTGAGAGCTGAGCGAAATTTGGGATTGGGTGAGATTTACGGAGGTTGTAAATTATGGAGGTGATTTCAATATCGTTTGGGTAAATGAGGAAGTAATTATGGTTTAATGATCAAAACAAATTTCTATTATGTGACTTAATAAAGCTCCTAGGATTAATGAGTTAAGGTTTAAAACTACAGTAAACTCGCGATTATCCGCGGATTGGGGTGACACGGTAAACGCAGATAACGAATACCGCGGATAATGAAACAACAGGTCAATAATTTAAATTATAGTTTAAAAAAACTAAAAAATACGCTTTTCCACTATATTTCATGATACTCTAACCGATTTTCCTCTGATTTTCAGAACTATTTAATATCCGCTCTAAGTTTATATGAACATAACACATCAACATGTAATATAGTTTAGCCTTTAGTATTAATTAATAGTATGAAATATATTACTTTTATCTTTGCACAGAACGGGAATTTTATCTTTTATTCAGAGTCACATGCAAACAACTGAAACACTTATAATACATCAACATGTAATACATGTAATATAGTTTAGCCTTTAGTATTAATAATAGTATTAAATATGTTACTTTTATATTTATCTAAAACGTGAATTTTACCTTTTATTCAGAGTTACATACATACATACATACAAACAAACAAACCCACATGTGAAACTAATAAAAGCGTATTAAAAACGATATTAATGTGTGCAACAGGAAAAAGAAAGTCAAAAGCACAACACCTGCGTTTAAATTATAGCTGAAAATGACAACGGTAAATGTAAAAAAAAAAATCTTGAAATACTAAAAATGACCAATAACGTACTTTCATTTTTTTTGCATTTATACTACTCTGCGACGTTTCTTGACAACAACATCGTGACGTCAGCGCGACGTTTGCGTGACGTTAGCCTATGAAAAACGAGCTAGATAAAACGTCACAGCCTACTTGGCGAGTTAAAGGAGATCGCTGACGGCTTGTGAGCTCTTATTGGCTCCGCCCGTAGTGATGTTCAGTGTCAAGTTAAATTGCTTTCTAGTCTAGTATAGTAGATCATCATTGTAAAAAAGAAAACCAAACTATAAAAGACTCGCGAATAATGCGGACCGTGGATAATTCGACCACGGCTAATCGGGAGTTTACTGGATTTACAATGTTTAAAAGCACAAATAAGTACGTTTAAATAGGTTAACTAGTTTTGAAGACAATAGCCCAATTCGTCAGTGCCTATCACATAAGTGCCTTTTCTTTAAAAATAATAATAGTTTTATTTTATTATAAAAAAGAAAAAACATATATGTGCTAAGCACTGACGAAGGGGGCTATTGCCTTCGAAACTAGTTTGCCTCTTTAATCGTACTTATTTGTGCTTTTAAACGATGTAAATACACAAGTAGCACACTTCGTTTTTTAAAGGTTGTAAAATGGTTATTAACGTTGTAACAACCGCTTAAAAACGTTTATAAAACGTTTAAAGGTTATCTGTGCTAACTGGGTACAGTGAAACTTCGGTTCGTCGAAGTTACAGGGAACGAGAACAAAATTCGAGTTACCGAACATTCGGTTCATCGAAAACGAAAACAAAACTATGAAATGAAATAGAATACTACCACTGAAACTATTAACTTCATAATATGAGTGAAAAGTTACAGAATAATGTATCAAATGTATGAAAAACACTCAGCAGCATTAACTTTTCACATAATTATTTAGATTTAAGAGTTTGTATAGGTTGCGAAACCAATTTTTACTAACGATTGGATTTCTGTATTACATGTAGAGATCGCTCATTGCTTTAAGTTATTTTTCTCCTGTCGCCAAGGTAGAAAATAAGCAAGTTGTCAGACCAAGTGACGTACCTTTTACGGAAAAGTATCCAAAATAGCACTTTTTTTTTCTTCAGAAGCCATCAGCTTCAACATACATGAGGACTGCGTACTATGCGCTTTGCCTCCTGGCAAACACAGGACAGATTTACGGCACAGAGAGGTTGAATTAACAACCATGGGCAAGACGGGACTCGAACCGCGATCACTTGCCCCATAAAATAGCACTTAACAGTTTTCTGTCTACCATCTTTCCTTTTATTCCTTTGAAAATTAGTTTCTCTTTCATGGAATGAGGGTTATGGAACAATATTGTCTTCACTCTCCGTACATGTCACTCCTTGAAAATGAATTTCCATCCTCTAAAAAAGTCAAAGAGTTTTCCCACGTCTTGAAGAAAGTCCTAGCAATATCTCTTATTCCATATGATGAAAATAGAGGTGTTTGTCAAAAGTGAACGATTTATATAATTAGAAACATCTCTGCTTAAAACTTTGTTTTTTTAGTTGTTAACATTGTTTCATTTTTCGCCTTGATATTTAGGGTAAATGTAGTAGGTTACATGTCAAAAAACATACTCCATATTTACAAAATTACATTGGGTTATAGAAACATCAGAGAATTTTCGTAAAAATACGAGCAACTTGTTTCCTTTATTACCTTCGGAATCATTTCATATCCAATCATATTAAAAAATCAGTTATCACCAAAGAAAATATGTCAGGAAATAAACGTAATGCAAAACTATCAACAGATTAGAATTGAAAATCGAAATATACATTTCGTACTTACGGAATTTCGAATGGACACAAGTTTTGTTCCCTTCCTTTTTTAGAAGCGTAACACCCATCATTATTTTGTTCAGTAATTTATAGTACAGCAAGAATATTAAAATCTGCGCACGTCTGTCTGCCTGAAGCTTTTACTCCTCAAGAGCTGCTGGGAGGCGAGAGTCACATGAGGTACCAATCAGACAGAAATTTTCCGAATGCCTCAGTAGGCCCAATCTCGTAATTGTGCTACTTTAATTGGCGGATATGAAAATTTAAAAGTAAATTAAGAAAGACATTTCTTCAGCGAAGAGAAAAAGAAATTTGGCTGTCTGCCGAATTCCCTTCCCCTTCGATCTTCTTTTTCTACGTTATTTCTCGCCTCTACAAAATTGTAGAAATTTAAAGTGATTAATTATTTTCCTGCTGACAGCGGAAGAGATTCAATGGTTCAAGTTAGAGGAGATTCAGTTTAAATGTAATGCTTCTAGAGGTGAGCCGCCTTGAAAATTAGTGCACTGCTCACTAATTAACGTACCGCCGCAAGCGGCAATGAGCCTCTATTCAGAGTCTTAATGCGGAGCTTAATCATGAATAATACAGGTTGTTCATGAAGTATTGCACTGACAAAGAAAATGCATTTAAAATTTTTGCTTCAGATTATAGCGTCATTCCTTTTTTTTTTTTTTTTAAATTTTGATTCTGATCTCAAAAAGTTTTTTTTTTCTTTTTTGTTCACAACTTTAATATACACTTCTGCGTGTGAAAATTTCATAGTTCTGAGAAGATTTAGTCAATTTTCAACTTCGCACCATGGCACTAGGGCAGTCAGAGCTTACCTCCCGTAGGGTAAGGATTTACCGATTACAATACCATATGGATAGAGATTTTCATTTTAGGATTAGCAATATGTTTTTAAATCCAATTTTCTGCCACATGGATCCTAAAAGCATTTCTTGGTACCCCAGGGAGTTTGTTTCTGTCACAGACGCCATTTTCTGTTTGCGATGCTAGTGCCACCTACATACCTTCAGATATTATACAAAGAACAAAACTTGATAAGATTAAAATCCAAATAAAATTTAGATTAAAAAAATCATACATAAATCTAAAGTTTTTAATAATTGTTTTATTTATTTATTTACTTTTTCAAATAAATTTTCTTTGTCAAGGCAGTACTTTTTAACACTCTGTACATTTCTAACGTTTGCTAAAATTTCGTGCCTGACACAAAGAAACATCATTATTTCTTTCAGCGTTATTACACAAAATGGCGAGTGGTTGGAACAAATAGAAATAATTGCACTTTAATTCAGAGCTTAATCAGAAATAATAGCTTTCTCTGCGAAATCTCCTTATTTAAATAATCAATTAAGATACGCATTGAAAACCTCCCCGTCGAATTTCATCCCGCAATTACACGAGCTCAAATAATTAATATGAAACAAGTTATTGCGTTGATGACACGTCATTTTATGCAAAAATGAGGAAGGGAATAAGAATTGCGTGTTTTTGTGTCGTGAATCATTAATGTTAATGGAGAAGAGTTAGCGCACACGGTCGTTCATTTACAAAATTGGTTTCTCCTATGAAAAGCAAAATAATGCAAGAAAATGTAGATAACTATAGGGTCACCTGGGGTAATTCCTGGTCAAAAAGCACTAACATCCAATTATCACAAAATCTATCTAAGTTAGAGTTACAAATTTTGGTATGGAGGAAGCACATTGGGATGTCCATCGAATAAAATATTCTTGCTATCAACAATACATAATGAACTTGAATAATTGTCGTTAATTAGTGACCAGGAATTACCCCAGAGATGGGGTAATTCCTGGCCACTTACGGGGCAATTATTGGTCACTCACATGATTGATGCAAATACATACATTTTGTAAGCACATTATTAATACAAGTTATTAAACTAATTAGATAAGGAATTTATTTATATACAAATTAAACACTGTATTTAGTTTTTTTAAGGAAGAATTCAATTTTTTTCAACATAATATCTTTACTTAATAAAACTTTGCCAAAATATTTTTTGTACACTTTGTATGCAATAGCTATAGCTTTTATATCTGTTGAGAATGAATCTTCACCTACCAAATAAATAGGTCCATAAAAAATATGGTGCACATGCACCATACAGTGCGTCGCAAAAGTTTAAGCACAACCAAAATTTTTTGATAAGACGAAAAGTATACACCAAAAATCTTTGAAATTTTTACTGTAATTAAACAAACAGCTTACAAATCCATGTTTCGAATATGGAAACAATTCATAGAAATTAAAATACGATTACATGATAAAATCAAAAATTTGCTGTCGCAAAAGTTTAAGCACAAAAACGGAATATATATATTTTAGAAAGCATAAAAGTCTTTTAGTAGTCTATGGAGTTACCGTTGCATCTGATGAGTTCGAATATGATATTTTTCATCGATAGCACGAGATTATGGAAGGTTTTGGGAGTTAGTCTGTACCAGGCTTCCTCGATTGCAGATTTAAGCTCTTGAACAGAGCAATACTGCTTCCCATTCTGGTATACGTCACGTGTGAGAATTCCCCATATGTTTTCTATGGGATTTAGATCCGGGCTGAGTGCTGGCTAGTTCATTACACTAATATTTTGAGAAGCAAGCCATTCTTTCGTACTTCGGGAATTGCGCATTGAAGCGTTGTCTTTCTGAAAAAAACAATCAGGACCACCTAGGACTTCACCATATGGTAACAAATGCTTTCTTAGGGTATCTTGTTACCTTTCTGAATTTTGTCTAGCCTTTAGAAAGCTAAGAGAAGTTTGTCCGTTGAAGCGAAAAGCGCCCCATACCATGACTGAGCCACCACCATGTTGCCTACTGAATACGCACTTCGGATCTTTCCTCAAGTCACGCCAGTAGTATGAGAGCCCATCTGGACCGTTTAAATTTTGTTTTTTTCATCAGAGAACACATCAGTAATCCATTCGTCACTATAATGCATATGATGCTTTGCCCACTGATGCAGTCTTGCTTGTTTGTAACACTTTTTCAGAAAAGGTTTGCGTGCTAACTTTTGTTTTTTGATAAATCCTGATTCTTTTATTTGTCTGCTTATGGTATCACGTAATAATTTTGTTACAAGTCTAGTTTTTATTTGATTAGGTGACAAATTTTTCAGTTAAGGTCAGTTTTTTAATTCTTCTATCTTCACGAGAGGTAGTTTTTCTCGGTCTTCCTGAGCGAAACGCAGGTTTAAATCGATTTCCACGTTTCAGAACATTATAAATACCACGTTTAGATCGATTTAAAATCACTAAAATTTGCATAACAGAGTTACCTTCTGCTTTCAGCTTCCAGAATTTCACAACTTCTTCAGACGAGAACTGTAGTGACTTCGGCATCTTGATAACACTTTAAGCCATTGTTACACTATATAACTCGTTCAACAAAACCGCACTGGTTCTTCACGCATCACGTTTCAAGAGATATTTGCATAAAATCTGATCTGTGCATAAACTTTTGCGACAGCCAAAAAAATATCTTTTGCATTTTCTGATTTTCGTTGCGGTTATATTTTTCAAAACTTCAAACACTTAATTAGGATCATAGTCGCCACTTACAGTGTAAATATGAAAGCATTCTGCTGAAAAGATTTCTTTTTATTCAAAAATTTGCATAGTGCTTAAACTTTTGCGACGCACTGTACACACTGAGCACATGCTTCTATCTGTTATGAACAGGTTAAGGCGAACAGTTAAGTGAATAGTACAATGCAGTTACAGTTAAGCATTTTTCTTAGTATAATTAAGAATAATTATTAAAATTTATAAAATAATTGGATGAAATTTAACAAAGAAAAATTCAGAATATTGAATACTTATCATTAACAGATATGAATGTTACATTGCGGTTACAGTTAACTTTGCAGTTAATGCTCACAGAGTTACTTATAGTCTAAATCAATGACATATGCAATAATTGGCGAAATAATAATTCATAAATATTAAAAAAAGGACTGACCAGGAATTACCCCACTGACCAAGAATTACCCCAGTAACCAGGGGCATTATTTGGAGCCTTCCTGCAAATTATTCAAAACAATAATGGTAAATCCAAAACTATTTTTCAGTAACTGACATGGTACCTAATTAAACCAAAAAGAGAAAAAAGAAAAATATTCAGAAGTTTGAGTTTGATCACGATCTTTGTATAAATGTATCAAAACTAAGGGCAATCTTGTTTTACGAAATTTAACAAGCGATTTTAAAAAGAATTTTTTTTTCAAACTAAGTACACAGTCAACTCATAATTAAGTAATGAATTGCAATGAAGATAGTTCAGAGTACCTCTGTGATTTTTTTCATTTTGCTGAAGGATTATTAAGAAATAAAAAGGACTGTGACCAGGAATTACCCCAGAAACTTGCTGACCAGGAATTGCCCCGAGTGACCCTATTGGAAGTTCTTGCCGCGCGCTACAGTTAAGCCTTGAACTTTAATTTAATTATTATTGCGCAATGCTCGAACGCGTGTGGCAACGATTTAAAAAGTTTAATTATTATGTGTTTGGAATTCTATTCTGCAGAAGTTAGTCATTATTCGTAGCAGTGTTTAGCGCTGTATTCTTTCATATCCCATTTTTTGTTTAATTAATTTTGTACATATTATTTAGTGTGTTATGGGTTTAACAAAAAAAATCGCATTTAGTGAAGCATGTTCATGATTCATCGAATTCACATATTCTGAGTACTGTCTGTTTGCGTATTGTGCGCTTGGAAGCCACGGACGCTTCCATCTGAAAAAGGGGAGATAGGTTTAGGATGCGCACTACCCGATGCATTCAGCTTTTGTTCGCTTACTTCTTCCTCGTTGCTTTCCCCCCCTATTTCGAGAAAGTCCGAAGAGACTTGGCGCGTGCGCAGATGTCTCGGAGGTCGCACGAAAAAATTTTAGACAGTATAGGCGAGTTTTTATACGAATACAAATGCGACGACCAGCAGCAGACTCTGGGCCCAATTGAGCTGGTCCTAGTCAAATTAAAGACCCCAATGAAGATCAATGACCCTCTTAAAGCTATCTACTCCATTGCTCCTTACCGCCTCTTCCGGTAAACTGTTCCAAGTTCCCACTACCTTGCTAAAATGGTAATTTTTTCGAATTTCCAGATAAGCCTGAGATTTGATCAGCGTAAAACAATGACCCCTTGTCCTGATTTCCGTGCAAAAATCTAACTCTGCAATATCATTAATTTTTATAAATTTAAACAACTGGATCATGTCCCCTCTGGTTCTCCTTTGCTCAAGACTATACATATTAAGCATTCTAAGTCTGGAATCATAGTCTAAATTAGAAAATCCGTTTACTAACCTTGTAGCGCTTCTTTGTACCCTTTCCAATAAATTAATGTCTTTCTTAAGATAAGGAGACCAAAACTGAGCAGCATAATTAGAACACTAAGTAGCCCGCTATAAGCTAAAACAACATTGTAGAAAACGAGAAATGTTTTCAAAATCTTACGGCTTCCTCACTTACAAGTGTAAGAATGTTGACAGTTTTTGTAATTTATTCGAAATTGTTTTTTTTTTAATTATTTTTAATTTATGTGCTATTTGTACGTAATTTTTATTTGTATATATTTTTTAATTCATTTGGTACAAAAGGAGTGTATTCGCTTTTAGAATACTGAGATAGAATCATTACAGAATGCATTTCGAACTACCAAATCCATTCGAGCGATTTCGCAATTTTTTATCTGTATGTCAACAAAATAATTAGCCATGCCGAATATTTTTGCTCCACTGTTTCCCTGTTGTAAATGAGTCCTACACTCATAGTAATAACATCTAAAGTCCAAGGTTACTACAAATAATGAAATAATTCATTCGTTTTCGAAACGCTATATATCCAAAAATACTGCACGTACAACGATGGGGAAAAATTACCTCGAAAAAGCTCAAATTTCCTCAGGATAATGCGTTAAATTTAAACAAACTTGTTGCGAGTAATTAAATGAATGGAGTTGGATGCAAGAGTTCCTTAGTAATGCTATAAATTTTACTTGAAAAGAAGCTTTACAATTACTTGAAAAGTTAATGGAATTCCATGTTCTTAAAGGTTTTTTAGTAGTACTGAAGTTTGCATGTTTTTATAGTGTATGTATGCTTCATCCGAAAGATTAATACTCAGTAAAAAAGTTTTCTGATCAGCAAATTATAGCATAGTTTGTTTCGAAATGTTGAAGGTTTTGTGTCTAAATTTGACACTAAAGCTTAAACTCAAGCTTCATGTTTTAATATTTTATTTTTTAAAACACTTGTAAAACGCACGTTGTATTAAAAGGTAATTTTCTTTATTGCGCGTTATTTCTAAAAACTTAACTTCATTGAAACTAAAATTAATTTTTGTACTGTTTCAACAATAAGTAGTATTCCCCTATTCAAACTGCAAAGAGCTAGTAATTCACAGCAAAAACAGGTGAAAACAGCTCAGGAAATAAATTCTAGCTATTTAAAAAAAAAAAAAACACATAACACCTCCAGTACAACAAGTAAATTAAATAACACACCGTTGAGATAACTTGAGACTAATCTTAGTGCATACGAATTTTGCTTATTCAAATATTAACTAAAATAATCGCGCAAATACCCTATCGCCGCGCTTTAACAGAATAAGTTTCAGCAATTAAGACAAAGCAGGCTTGGCGCGCTAATGGCTTGATTGAGTATTAGCGAAAAAAGCGCGAGTTCATGTAAGAATATTTATTCGTCCTGAATTATTAAAGTTAATGACAACATTTGTTGTACGTAGCGCATTAGCAGGATAGCGCGTTTTGTCATGAATGAGAAAATTAAAAAGGGCGCAAGAAGAGCTTATAATGATACGAAGGGTGGAGTGGAAGGAATGATGTTAACGGAAAGGCGTTTTGCAGTTGCTTTGTAATCATTATGATAATGTGTTTATTTAGAACATTGTTTACTATTTCTGGTTAGCTCTGATCGATATAATCTATTTATAAACGCGTTTAGCATCAAAATGAAGAGCTTGGAGGATGAAGGACTAAGTTACATTTAAAAAAAATTAACACTCTGTACAATGGTAAGCAATGGATACAGGTAAGCAAATAAAACTTGGTACATCTAACAGTAGATGTTAATAGACCAATTTCATGCACATACTAATGACAAAACCAGAAAACAAAAAAGCTGCAACAACTACTACAATAAAACTTTGAACTTTAATTACTCGCAATTTCCGTTTTGTCACTTAACCCCTTCATCTCCAAAGCCCTTCAATTATATTAATTAACGTTGCGATTTTATGAAGAGCTTGGGTCTTGAGTTCCACTTAAGGAAAAGAAAATACAGTAGAGTCCCGAAAATCCGAGGTAATTGGGGCTCATAGTGCCTCGGACTACTGAAAATTCGAATTATCCAGAAAATTCATTTAGTGGTAGAAACTTAAAGCTTTTCGAGCGTAGCGTCATAAGGACGTTAACTGTTAATTTCAAGTCGTTTTACACATCAAGTTATTTCAAAGCATATCGTAATACATCTCTGGTAGTCAAAGAATATTCCCAGACACTTGGCGAGTGCCGTTGACACCGCCCTCTCAATATTTCATTATTATTATTATTATTACTAGCAGTACCCGCACGGCGATGCCTGTGCAATAAATGTAAAGGTAGTCAACTGAATAAATTTGAATTCACTCTAACCCTCTGAAGTAAAATCATTATATTCTTTAATTCAAATGTGCTCCACAACCTTTTAAATTTCACAAAAAGTCAAGTTAAAGTTTAAAACACTCAATTCTCCAAATAAATCAAAATCACATTATGTTAAGTAAGTAACAGGAGATATTAATCATTCAAATTTAGTCAATTTTCAAGGTTTAACTCTGTACGCAAATTTAAACCACTGAAGTAAGAGCAGTTTGTCTGGAAAATGGGACCTAGTGTTTCAGTTTTGCGTATAAAGTTAAGCCTTGAAAATTGTCTAAATTTGAGTAATTAATATCTCCTGTTATGATTAGCGGAGAGAAATGTGCCAAAACTTTTCTTTTTCAGGAAAAAAAAACCTTTCTAGCGATATATAATGTTAGGGGGGGGAACCCCCCCCCCCCCCCCGCCCTCTCAATTATGCCGGATACACCAAAAATAAGACTAATTAATTTATTTGAAAATAATTAATTCGGAATTTAGAATTCGGCCTTCGAAGTGCATTTTACGGGGATACGTTCGAATTTTTGTGCCAAGTTTCAGGTCTGTAGGTGCTGTGGGGGCTTCTGGCCATCGGTTACAAACATACTGAGCCCATCATCTATTTATATAAAGATGACGAGCTCTGTTTGTTTGTTTGTTTGTATGTATGTGAAATGCACTTCGAAGGCTGAATTCTAAATTTCAAATTAGTTATTTTTAAATTAATTAATTAGCCTCATTTTTGAATTATCCGGCATAACTGAGGGGGGGGGGGACTTTCCTCCACCCCATAACATTTTATATCGCCAGAAAGGATATTTTTTTTCTGAAAAAGAAAAGTTTTAGCACGTTTCTCTCAGTTAATAAGAACAAAAGATATTAATTGATCAAATTTAGTCAATTTTCAAGGCGTAACTCTATTTGCAAAACTGAAACACTAGGGCCATTTTCCAGACAAACTGCTCTTTTGTCCCTGAAGTTACATTGTTGTTAAAATTTGTATAAAGCCTTGAAAATTGGCTAAATTTGAATAATTAAGAAAATATCTCCTATTACTTACTAAACTTATGTCTTTTTGATTTATTTGGCGCATTGTGATTTAAACTTTAACATGATTTTTAATAGAATTTAAAAGGCCGTGGAGCATATTTGCATTAAAGAATATAATGATTTTACTTTATTATTTTATTTATTCAACATATATTCGGGGGTGAGTAAAATGAAAATTTAGACTGAAATTTGAGTGAAAATTTGTTCGTGGTTACAATATATTTTTTACATGCGTAAAAGGAAGGGAAAACGAGGACTGAATCGAAGAAGGGTTGCAAACTAACAATATTTAAAAAATGGCACGGAATCGAAACTTTGGTCAGGCAAATTTGCTGGCGAGTACTGAGATCGCTTAGTAACAACTAAACATTTAGACTCAGGCTTCTGCTGTTGCTTTTAAACACCTGAATACTCCTAGGGGTCTTCAGGGCTTTATTTGCTTCATGAGTCGTTTAGGTTTGCTGTGGGAAGGTTTTCTACTGCAGCGTTGCCAACCTTAAAAAGCGAAAAAGCCGGAGAAACGAAATGAGAAAGCATGAGAAAAGTTTTGTATCTTGGAACTAGATAAATTCTAGCACAAAATTAATAATTTTCCTGTTTGTTATACATGAACAATAGAAAAATTAAATAATGCGATATAACATTTAGATTTTTAAGTTAACAAGTAGGGAAAGATGCACCAATAAGCAAATTGACCGATGACCGATTAATCAGCTGTTGATACGCAGTCGATTAATGATCATGATAATTATTTTTGATATTAGCTATTTCACCATCACTGTTTTTTTTTTTTCCTTTCTTTTTTATTTCGATTTTAGAGATAACCACTAATTTATTTCTAAAAGATGATGTATTTTTCTCCATTTTTCTAATTTTCCCAAAATAATTTCAAAATTTCAATTTAAATTTATATTTCGCAGTCATTTAATTCAAGACTTTTATTTTCTGTGAAAATTAGAGGTTAGCGAAAAGCGCTATGTTAAGGAGAAAATTATTTACACATAATGTTTCAACATTGCCTACATGTATATACTTATTCAAAATAGAAAAATTAATTTATCAAATCATTTATATCAATTGTGAGAATCAATTTTTAAATTTTCATTTTTTGATTTTTTTTTTTTTTTTTTTTACTCACTACACTTTCTTACTATATGTTATGATTATGTTCACAGAAAAAATATTTATTTCTTGCTTTCATCGTAGTTTCTTGTTCAATGTATACTTCAAGTAATTTAGTTTAAAACATTTTTTCCCGCCGTTAGATTGGCTTAATTTGGCTGATTTTAAACAAAATGAAACAACACTCATGCTTTCGCATTCCAAATTTATAAGGTAAAGAATTCAATTGTTCCGAATAATATCATGTGAATATCAGCTGTGAAAGTTATCTTAATATTCCATTCAGTTTTACTAACTCTGCGAACTATTTGTCTTGTGTTTTTCTTTTTTTTTCTTTATACTACATGTCATAGTTAGGATTGCAGAGAATTGCATTTATTTTCCGTTAATAAAACTGTTCATCATAGTTTCTTTGTCAAGGTATACTTCAAAAAATAATATTTACAGAAAGATTTTTTCTGCCGATTAATCAGCAAAGTGGCCGATTAACCGGTTCATCCCTAGTTAACAGTTTTAAAGGCAACTTAAAATATATTTTACTGCAACATAGATCTGATTCCTTTGCTTTAACAATCATTATGTTAGTTAAATTTTACCTACTAAGCTGAAGGCACAATTAAATAAACCTCTGATTGTAATCTTGACAGTCAAAATACGACTGCTTTCTAAATTCGTTAAAAACAGGAAGAAAGTAGGAGCCTCCTGCTTAAAGGGGGATAGGTGGCAGGTCTCCTACTGGGAAAAATGGTACAGTAAAGTACCGTTTAAACGTTTTAATCATTTATACGTTTTTTCAATCGGTCCTTGTAGAGCCCAATGAAGATTAACTTATTCCTATTATATGTTTTTTCCATTGTAAGTTTTTTGCATGATGTCCCTGAAAAAGATATTGGCGCTTACTCGCTGTATTTCATTCAATAGGGTTTTATTGTATGTATTAATCAATCGTTTAACCATTGGCTTTGACGCTCTGAATGAGCAGTTTTTGTTTTTAAAAAATGAATGAAACACATATTCATATTTAGAAAGTTAAAGCATCAGATTATATTCAATCAACTAAACAATTACAATTAGGTTTCCTTCAAAAATATAGAGATTACAAATTTTTAGCAGTGAAGGAAAGGTTGACAATGAGAATTTTAAAAACAGAAATCGTTGTTGGTAATCGCACAGCTCAGTAACTCTACCGAAGCAGAGGGTTTCTGAGCTGAATACTCCTTCCACCACCCCTTTGTCATAAGGATGCTCCTAGCATTCTTGGAGAAGAAGTATTTGGCTGCTTTCTCTAATACAGCATCCGAGTGCAACTTGGCGATGTCAAAAACCTCCCCGACGTTTTCTGAGGAGATGTTTCTCAATACATCTTGGCGACACTTCTCCTTCAGTTCGGCGAGTATGTATTTGTTTGCGGCGATGTACAAATCGAAGGTCTTTTCCAAGTCGAGTTCTTCCGTTTCCTTGGTGTACATGTGGAGCAACATCGCCTTGGCCACCGTCGAGTCCATGTCGACCAAGTCGACGACGTTTTCTCGATTTTCCTTCAGGTTGCTGTCGAACATCGCTTGGAAGACTTTCGAATTGGTGGATAGGATCTCTTTATGCACTGGGATTGTTTCTTCCCCCACACGGAGCACAACGTCGGGGGGTCCACTGTCCAGCGGTAGCGGAAACTTGCTTAGGGAAGAGTCGCTGTCGAACATTCGAACTTTTTCCGGGGGCGTTTCTTTTGTATCTAGGATAACAAAAAAGAAAAGCATTACTACTGTCTGATCATCTA
This sequence comes from Uloborus plumipes, assembly GCA_038373865.1. Classification (NCBI taxonomy): domain Eukaryota; kingdom Metazoa; phylum Arthropoda; class Arachnida; order Araneae; family Uloboridae; genus Uloborus; species Uloborus plumipes. The sequence continues at coordinate 54,938 of JAXGGA010007559.1, forward strand.
AGGTAAAACCTTCCGCGAATTTACGCATGCATCAGGTCTTCTATGATCTTACCAAAATAGAGATGTCATTTAAGATAACAGGGGGAAGAATAATAAAAAGCATTTTGAACCGTATCAAACAACGTGGAACGATGCTAATTTCAAATACATAGTTTAGTTGAATATGTCAAAAGGATACAGCAAATGCAAATTTTAACTTGAAAACTTCGGAAAGTTATCACCCACAACCCATTTACCCTTTTTTAAGTGGAACTGTTCGCGAGTGCTAGGCGCGGTTTGACTAGGCGTGCCTAGTGCTAGGCGCGGCACTTTATGAACTAATTTCGGAAAATAGTGCATGATGAAGAGAAAATGCATTATCATGACAATAATATCAGAGAACTCTTGGAGCTCAAGAACTAGAGACAAATTAATTTGTTATAAGTTTTTTGTCGAACAGCTTTCTACTTCCCTGCTTTTTTTGCATAGAATATGGTGTTAAATGAGCATTATCTTTACTAATATATAAAGTTGTAGAGTTTGTTTGTTTGTTTGTTTGTTTGTTTGTTTGAACGCGCTAATCTCAGGAACTACTGGTTCGATTTGAAAAATTCTTTTTGTGTTGAATAGTCCATTTATCCAGAAAGACTTTAGGCTATAGTTTGAAAAGATTCGATAAGCGATTCGTTTTTTATTCGAATTCAAGGCAATTTTCACATAAATCGCCGAATACTGGGGTTAAAAATTACTTGCACATATTAATGTTATATATCGTTGGAAGCAGAAAAATTTTGTCCGTCCTATGCAGTTTGTTCCGATTCTCTAACTTAAACACAGCACGAGTTATTCAATTTTTAAACTTGCCTTTTGCAAGGCTTCACCCGATTTCTTGCAATACTTGGTTCATTAAAACCATCAATAAAAAATAAACTAATTATTCCACAGTTTTGATTTTTACGCCATTGGATAGAGCGATATTTTTAACCCCAGAATTGATTCGACTTACAGTCGAAGAACCAAGCTTTTATCTCCACTAGAAAAAAAGTTACAAGCGTTTGAACTTTGAGTTCGAAAACCTCTTTCCTGATCAAACTATTAACGTTTTATTGCGTTGCTATGGCGACATCTTTTAAATTCATTGTTGGTGTCCTTTTCTTCATTTCGTTTCTTAAAAGCATTTCATTTTACGGCGTTTCAACAAGGCAAATAATGCGATCGACTGTGTTTCACTTGAATTCCTGCCTACTTAATGACTTATTTTTTTTTTCTGGTACCATTTTGAAAATGTGATTTAAATTAAATTGTAATTTATGTTTTTAGCAGGAATTTTTTTTGGCTGCGATCTAAATATTAAAACAACTTCTTTGTTTGGAATTTTGCAATTAATGTTACAGGAAGAGAGCGGTTTGGAAATATTTGTTTTTGGTAGGGAATTGTATTTGTTTATTAGGGAGAGTGTTAAATATGTGCTACTTGACATTGTTTTTATTCCTGAGGAAGCATGTGCAAATAATGCGATTGACTTTTTGATGCGGGAAAGTTTTTTAGCGAGCCGCTTTAGCGGGAGTAGTTTATTAAAACCGGTTTCGCTAAAACTTTCCTCCCTCCTTTAGATGCGAGCCGCCTTGGCGGCGAGTAATTTGTTTAAACTTTCCTTACTACTTTAAAAGCGAGCCGCCTTGGCGGCGAGTAGTTTGCTGAAACTTTCCTCGCTACTTTAAAGGCGAGTTGCCTTGGCGGTTATATATCATTATATACCGCCCAGACGGCGAGTAGTTTATTTAAATTTTCATCACTACTTTAAAGCCCGTGCAACGCCGGGCCCCACAGCTAGTCAGTAATATAACTTGTTCTGAAAGCAGCCTGAGTTACCTTCTAGAGTGGTTTTCTGATCAAAACAGCCCTTATAACAGTTATACTCTCCAACTTCGAAAGGCTCGCCTCACCGTCAAATGGTTTTATTTCAAAGAAAGGTGACAGCTTAATTAAAAAAATGCATATTTGTAGTACTTCTGCTTACTCCGATATTATTTTATTTTTCTATAACTGATAAGGAAGGGGAATAAATTAAAAAAGAAAAAAGTTTTCTTTGAGCAGCTCACAAATTCTCAATTTCCCCCCGCCTAATTGTTCGAATTCCCGACAGTTTCTAATCAAGAGAAGAGTTGCTGGTGATTAGGGCCACCAAGAGGTTTACCGGGGCCCCGGGGTTATAGTTAAATTATAGTGTCGTATGATTCTATATATTGTTTCTGCTCCGACTTCAAAACTTATGTTTAAATGTAGTGTCGATGGTGTTCAAAGAATAAAATTATTTTTTACTTTTTAGAGCACTTGCCGAGTGAAGTTCCGAAGTCGGTTCAATTTTTTTTTTTCAAAAATATTTCTACTATGGATTTTATAGCAATTTAAGAGCGTCCCTAAAAAGAAACGCTAGGCACGAAAGGCTGCATTGTTTAAATGTGGCGGATTTCTTGCTTAGAATTTGTAATTTATCTCAAAAGAAGTTAGTAAATGTTTTTAGACTGAAAAATAGATAATAATTTTTGTTTTTAAAACTTTAAAAGCTAAGTGAATTAAATTAATGTATAAATTTAATTACAACTTTTTAAAATATTTTATCATTTATTTAATCATAATTATTATTATTATTATTATTATTATTGAAATTACGAAAAACACTCAAGGTCCATTTTGAAAGAAAGTTATTTCAAAAATGTAATTCTTTAAAACACCAATTATTTGTTGTATTTAATTACTCTTCCATAATGCATTTAAGTGCTTTTTTTGTTTAGTCTGACTGTTGAAATAAGATGTTTCCCTAAGATGTTTCAGAAGCTTAGCACTTCACGTTGATAAAGAATTGATTTAATTTCAGAATTCCCTGAGCATGCGAATTTCGATTTCTACTGTGACAATTTATTTACTTCTCCTGCGCTCCTACTTGATAATTTGTCTCAGAAAGGTTTTATGCAAGGATTGAAAACTGAGCCAATATTTAGAAAAGTGCCAATTTGAAGTTAGAGTTTTCTGATAAAAAAAATTTTTGCAGAAAAAAAATTAATATTGGATTCTAAGTCTAAATTGGGTCTAAATGCAAGAAAATAAAAGGGGGGAGGTCAAGGAAGTTATTTACCCCCTCCTTAGATTACTCACTTTTAAGCCGTTACAGATCTGATGAGTGTTACAGATCTGATGTTAATATGAGTTACATATTTGAGTTTATGCTTTCAGTCTTCGTTAACATCTCTAAAAATGATATCATTTCCTTGTATTTTTAACATAGAATTAAGATAATTATATTAAAATATATATATTAGCTAAAAAATCAAATTTCATTATAAAAAAGCATTTCTTGGAAATAAAAATGAGCGATAAGGTTTTTAGACAAAATAAATTATAAGATTAGGAAATCTAAGCTCATAAAACATTTGTTTTGGAACAACACACAACTTCAACGTTTTCAACACACAACTCTGCTGCTTGCTTTTCTTTAATTAGTTGCAGGAAATTTAATTTCTTGATCAGAAATTCAAATTTAGCATGCTAGTTATTATCTAGTTATTTAGCAAAGTTATGAAAAATTGAAGCACCAAAAGAAAAAAAATAATAATAAATAAATAAATAAAATAATAATAATTAATTAACTTAATTTCTGTAGTGTCAATTTTTCTTATTTTACTAACTTCTATTGTCAGGTCATACAAATCACAAATGAAGCAATTGTACTAAAACTAATTGCTTTTCATTTTTTAAGAACAAAAATATTCAATATAAGTGGCTAAAACCTACGATTTTTGCTTTTTAATAATTCTGAAACGTCTGAGTTAGTTCGATAACATATTCGCTGTTTTTCAATGTTACCGCTCTGACTGTTACCGATCTGACAAACTGACAAAGCTTATTTTTATTTCCGAGTCGATCGCGCTGAACCAAAATCAAACACGTGGTTTTTTCACTTGTAATAAAGGACTATACTTATATATAAAATAATTTTTAAAATAATAAAAACTGCGCATTTTAGCGCGTGTTACCGATCTGATGACTTAAATGACACACATTTTATAAAATCACTTTAAAAAATCTTACCTACAATTTTAGATGCAGAAATGCAAATTTTTAATTACGATGCGATAAAATATCCCACCAGGTACTCAGTATCACGTGGTATAGGTGCAGGAAATGCTTTTGGGAGCTTAAACATAGATCGGAAGTTATTGTTACTGCTCTGAAGGCGGAACTAGGGACACGCTTATTTCGCATCGGCTAGAAAATCAGGAATCGATTAAAACAAAAATGAAGTAAAATATTAACAAAGGGGTAAAAATAGAATCGTTTTTTGTGCAAGTGCGTTTTTTTGGGAAGTTAGAAAGTGCGCATGACCTGTTTGCATGCTAAGCTTTGCTACTTGGGACACGTTACCGATCTGATTTTTGATGTATAAAATCAATATTTTCTGAAGAAAAAAAAATTTGTTTTCCGGATGTTATTAGATGAAATGAAAGCAAAACTTATTTTCTTTCTGGGGAAAATTATTTTTTTAACTAGTTATTGAAATACTAGTGGAACATCACTTGGGACTCAAATTGGCACTTTTCTAAATATTAGCTCAACTGTCCATTAACTAAAGTTACGTTTTTTTTTTTTTTTTTTTTTTTTTTTTTTTTTTTTTTTTTTTTTTTTTTTTTTTTTTTAAGAGAGGCAGTTTTGAATAAATGTCGATGACAGGTAAAATAGTATTACGTGCGTTCGGTTGAATCATTGCAATGTCGTAACTACTGCATCGAATCTTCATAGAGTTTATCAATATAGTAAAGCTAAGCGATTATATAATAGCGAAAAGAATAACTGAAATTCATGAACCAAATATGGTTGCTCAGTAGGTACAATCGTTGCATAGGGGGAACAGATCCGATGCATCAAAATATCGGGAATTACCGGTTTTTGATCCAAAATTGAAAAATGGTGGTTTGCCGCTCTTCATTTTTATTTTAGAAGCTGCCGCAGAGAATGCATTGAGCTCACCAGTGTACACAATATCTTCGGAAAAAAAATGTCAGGCATTAATGGGTTAAGATTACAATCTTGGAAACTTTCCGGGAATATTTAACGAGAGCAAGGCCGTAGCCAGGATTTTTTTTCGGGGGGGGGGGGGGTTCGAAGTGAAGAAAGTTTGTTTGAAAAAAAATAAACAAGAGGTTACAAGTCTTATGACGCAATGAGAGCATAGGCTGCTTGTACGGAGGTGGGGGGGGGGAGGGGGCAGCTGCTCCCCTTCACTTCCGAAAGTAAAGGGGCCCTGCCCTTCGCTTTTTAGAGCGAAAAATTAACTGTCTTTATTTACTGGGTGGATTGATTTATTTCATGAATATTAAAAACTGAAAATACCACAAAAATGTTTTTTTTTCTCATCTTATTTCACAAGAAGGGAACTTTGAATTGCAAAGGGGATATCTACAGTAAAATCCATCCTGCTTTTGAGACTGTATTAAAGTTTTTAGAGGTCATTTGTTAAAATCCAATAATGTAGCCAAATTTTACAAAACAAAAAAGAGAAAAAAAACAGCTTTAGGGTGCCGCCCTAAGCTCCTCACAAACTTCTTTTGATCCCCCAATTTCTTGATGGACCAGCCGCCTATGATTGGACGTATGTTGGACTAATAGGAAGGAGAGCGAAGCTGAGGTAATGGACAACACGTTAATCAATAGGCTTTTGGGAAGAAGGAAAGGAGTCTTTCTCCTCTCCTGCATTATTTTTCAAATAAATATATCGGAATTTATGACAACATCATGTTTGAAAAATCGAAGAAAAATAATTGAAGAATTTCAAAGCTTTGTTCTTTTTTTTTTTTTTTGAGTTTAATCTACGAAAAACAAAGCACACAACTACGTTTCATATTTCTTTTTAAAAAATCAGGAAAATTTATTTATCATTTTTATTGTTACTACTATTTTTTAATTGTCTTTAATTTGAAAGAAATAATGTTTCATTGTAAACATTACACACATCACTATATTACATGATACTGTTAAAGTAAAAAAAAATGAATAAAATGCTGATTAAAAGTGAACAGCATGTATTTTCATTTCTTGTTTTCCTTAAGCATCTTTAAAAATTTGATAAGTCCCTTAATATGAATACTGCCTGTTAAAAAACCTGAAAAGTAACGAAATCACTTGTAAATTAAAAATTATGAACTTTTCAATGAAAAGTAGATGTTCCAAATTTGTTCCTTTTTAAAGTAAGTTAAAACTGAATTGGAATGCTAAATCTCTCTACTTAAATGTGCCTTTTGCTCTGAATTGGAGAGGGTTTTGAAATTCGAGTGGAAGGTTACATTTTCATGTTTGTTATACTTTAATCAACTACTTTCCTTCTATGCAAAAGTGAACAAATGTATTTAAAGGCAATTTCTTCTCTATTTGAATTTTCAAAGGAAAAAAAATGAATAAACCAACGAAATTTTTTTCTTGAAATATGAAATATTATGCAATATAAATTTCATTAAAAACAACCAAAGCTGAATGGAAAATGATCAAATTAGCTATGTGCTAAAATATGATTGAAGTGAAAAACCAACTTAAATAAAACACAAATTTTCAAAAAAATACAGTATATAGCTATTTTATGGCTACAATAAAGCCAATTAATCAATTCAAGAAAAAAAAATCGCACAATTAACAATTAATTCTGGGGAGAGAACAGTTATCTCATCACTTTTTGCATTGAAGAAAGGTTCCATTGTAGCCATTAAATAGTCAGATGCTGCATTTGTTGATAATTTGTGCTTTAATTACGCTGCCTTTTCAGTTCAGTTCTAAACCCCCTGCTGCCCTCCTTCTCTGCAACTTGGTACCGTGGGATCCGTGGGACCCGAAGGAAGGAACATAAAGGAGTGCGACGATAAATTGCTATGTGCTATCCCCAGCAGCACCAGAACGTTCAAATTTGGTGCAAAAATGGTGTTA
>JAXGGA010007560.1:0-47500 GCA_038373865.1 Uloborus plumipes
AAAATTTCCACCTTTTTTTTCAAGTACAAAATAACTACCAAAACAGAAAAATAATATGCCAACGCAAGTTGTATTACCAAATAAAAAAATATTCCTTCTGTACGTACAATATTTTTTAGAACACATTTCCAATTAACTCTTTTTAAAAAAAGTAAGTTATCTTACCTTTTTTGCTTTGTCCTACTTTCCCCTACATTAAATTTGTATCTCATGCTAAAAATATGATTTATTAAACATGAAAACAAGCACTGATATGTTTTTTTCTTTGTTTAGCCGAGCAATTCTTGCCTATCTAGTGAACAAATATTCTCCAGGAAACGAAATCTACCCTAAGGATCCGCAGGAGCGAGCAAATGTCGACAGAATGCTTTATTTTGATATGGGAACTCTCTATAAAGCAGAATTGGACTACATGGTTTGTATTATTAATGGCGTAGACATGCCGAACTTGGATGCAATTTTTTTTAATTCAAAAAAATCAGGTTGTTGTTTAACGGTATTTTTTAAACTACTACTAGGATCTGGTCAATCGACATTCTAGGTTATTATTTGATTATTTTTAATACTCCCAATTACCTGTCACTATTTTTTTTCTTTTACAATATCGTTTTTAGAAAGCTATTAATTTATTCGCGGGAAGCGATTTTTTTTTCTCTATTTTTTAAGTTTTCCCAAAATAATTCCAAGATGTCATCCAATTTTCAAAATTTATTTTTATTTTTTTGTTAAAGTTACCTTATGTTTACAAGATATGAAAAGTTTAAGGGGAAAAAAAAGAAAGAAAACAGGGGCTGTGGTAAGACACTAATTAGGGAGCACTTTTAATTTAAATTCGTATTTTAATTATTAGTAGCCATTAAGTCCTACACTTATTCTTAAAAACTATTAAGTTATCTAAAAGGTAATGGAAAAAAGTTTCGCCGCACGGAAAATGTTGCGACATTATGTATATGAGTATATTAATTCAAATTAGAAAAAATAATTTATTAAAAATTTATACCAATTGTGAAGATTATTTTTTCACATTTTGCTCCGTTATAAAAGTTTCTGAATTATGTTTTTTTTTTTCTCGCTGAACTTTCTTACTACACGTTATTACATTTGCAAAAAGATTTTATCAATTTAATTGTAATTTTATTTAAAAAAAAATCCGACGTTTAATCAGCAAAATTTGGCCATTTACAAATAATACTCGTCTTTTTTTTGCATTCTTATTCAAAAGCACTAGTGTTTAATTATTCATAATAGTGCCATGTGAATATCAGCAGTGATAGCTATTTTTCAATATTTATTTAGTTTTACGCAATTTTTGAGCTATTTGCTTTGCTCTTATTCTGTAACTTTCATATCACTTGGTATAGTGATGTTTGCAGAAAATTAAGTTTTTTTACTGTAAATAAATGTAACCATCATGTTTTTATTTTTAAGGTATTTTTTAAAAATAATACTTTTCCCGCCAATTAATCGGCAAAATGTGACCGATTAATTAGTACTGCCGATTAATAGACACATCCCTACCCTATATGCAATAATAATAACTGATCGGGATTTTCTAAATCAAACTTGAAAGAAAACGACAATGCGTAAAATAATGAAATTAAGAAAATATACCCATATTTTAAAAAGATTAAGGTATCATCATCATAGAACTTGACGATTTCAATTTTTGATGTATTTACATTTTCCTGCAAACATCATGAATCATCATTCTGTTTAAACAACGTCTTCTAAATACTAAATGGCAACGACATTTGCCTCAATACGGGAGACAGTTGCTCCACTTTGAGCACCACCTTGCGGCAATTCGATGATGCCGTTGTTATGGTGATAAATCCAAAAAATATTCGAATTAATTTTTTGATCGGTTAATTTCTGAATTTAAAATCAACTAACCGTTAATTTCTCCGTTAATAACTCCGATAGATGGCAGTGCTTTGTGAACCAAGGGAGAAATTTTACTCTGTGCTAAAAGTCAGAAAGCAGTAGGAATTTAGTATTTAGGAGGCGTTGGTTTAAAGCACACGTGAAACAGCGTGAAAAATTTAATCTTCTTCAATCTTGTTTTCCTTTTTTCCAGATTCCACCTTTGCTTAGAGGTGAACCAGCAGATCCGGAAAAATTGGAAGCATTCAAAAAAACTCTCAGTTTATTCGAAGAATTCTTGGGGAAAACTACTTACGCTGCTGCAAATCATATTACAATTGCTGACTTTTCTTTGATTGCTAGCCTTTCGTTTGCAGCGGTAAGGAGAATTTATGTGTGCGTGTGTGTCTGGTGTTTTACTATTTACTTTTTCAAAAACTAAATTTAGGAAATAAATGACGTATAATTTTCATACAGTAAAGTCTCACTTATGCACCGCCTCATTTATACGCCTTTTTCCCTTATACGACGATTCAATGGTCCCAGCACATTCTAAAGCAAAATAATGATATCATTCGTTTATGTGTAGCTCTAAAGATAAATATTTCACTTATGAGCCGACTTTTCCGTAAAATGTACATATATATATATATATATATATATATATATATATATATATATATATATATATATATATATATATATTAAATAAGCATTTTTCTTCACTTTCCTCTTTAATCTTTCGCCTTTATTGTTCACAGAAGGCTTTTTTTTCGCATGAGTTAGAGTTCGGAGAGGGACAACGGACAATTACATATAATGGATCGTTTTAAAAGGAATATTTTGTAATTAGGTACACTGTTAAAACTACGGGTGCCGCAGGGGTGCTAATAAGAAAGCTGGGGTGAAAGCAAGGTGCCATAGCGAATTTGAAATGCTATTTCCGTACCAAAAGGCCTCTTAGAGAGTGCTTTAAGCTAACTTTGTAGCGCCATCGGCACCTTTTAGGCTTGCGCATGCTCAGTGAGACATCTGAAAGGCACCCCTGATAGCCTGCGTCTGCGCATTGCGACTCCAAGCTCTCATCATTATCATTAACCATTTGAATAGCTGACATCTTGTTTACGTCGACATGACAGAATTTTCGATACAGTGTTTTCACAGTCTTGGATTTCACCTTAAGTTTATTACAAAAATGGATAAATTTTTCATTTTAATCTTCGAATTCTCACGTAAGTACATGCATTTAATCATAGCTCTAAGATTTTCCAACATACTTTTTACAAAATGTTCTAACGGAAATTTATCTCTGTGTAGCGACTCCCTTTTGCCGCGTAGACACAACCAGGGCTGCGGAGTCGGAGTCGGAGTCGGAGTCGAAGAGTCGGAGTCGGACTGATTTTGGACCAAAGGAGTCGGAGTCGGAGTCGCTGAAAAACACGTCGACTCCGACTCCGACTCCGACTACCTCCGATTTGGATGAAATTTTATGGAGGTGAAAACATATCTTTGAAACTAACAGAAACAAATTTTCAGCGTCTGATATCCAAATCCTAAGCATCTAGGATCATTAAAAAGGGCTTCAAAATGGCGGGTCTGCTTTGTGAAATGAATTGCTATGTTTGGGCTTATGCAAGTGAATAAAAAATATTTGCATCAAAAATGCAATGTGTTAAAATAAAGTCTGGCCATTTAACAAGAAAAGGATTAGTTTCGTACAGAGTCAAATGACAAGAGCGGAACTTGTCTTTTGCTCTGGAGAAAATGGACTTTTTGGGAGGCCACAGTGACCTCCGAGAATTAAGGTAAATGTGGTGAAATTACCTGCGAGAATTCTTGAGAAAATTTAACTTTTTGAGAGGTCACAATGACTTCCTATGACCTCCAACTGTGATACCCCAGCTTGCTACCCCACCCCTAAAGTGATTCCTGGCTACGACCATGAATAAAAATGAAACTTTTAAAAATGGACTTAATATTTCAACCTTTGTGAAGGGTTTTTCCCTCTTCACATTTGTGTAAAATAAAATAAATAACAAAAAAAAGCAGGAGTCGGGAGTCGGAGTCGGAGTCGGAGTCGGATGATTTAAAATCCCGGAGTCGGAGTCGGAGTCGGAGTCGACCATTTTTCCTCCGACTCCGCAGCCCTGGACACAACCAACAAGCAGCAGAACGCTAAGGAAAGGGGAAAAAAAAACCTCTGCCTGACTCTTTCTTTCTTTCTTATTTGTTTTTCTCATACGTATATGTATATGCTATTTTAATGCCATGATTTGCATTTCGTGCTTTCGCTAATATCTTTCGTTGGCGTTATTGATAACGAATGATGAGTTCGTTATTGCAAGAACTTACTTTTTTTTTCATCAGTTGAAACGAATAGATCCTTAAAATATATTTCGGTTTTTAATCTGTCGAGGAACTTGGCGTTTAACAAACACTGCTTTTCAAATACCCCTATCTTTTATTCTATAAACATATTTAAATGTCGAACTATACATATGTATTAATATGTTACTCTTGATTAAAATTTTAGAAGTTAATGAAGCGATTCAATTTTTTATTGATAGAATAATACAACTGAATATTTTTGATTGTTTTTGAAAGGGATCCATAAAATATCTTCCCTCTTCATTTTCGGTACAGATAATGCTGTAGAAAATGTCGATAGCATTTTAAAACTACTGAGTTGAATCCAAGTCATGAATTCTTTTAAAATGTGTTGAAAAGTCTGAACTGTGAGAAAATGCCTTAAATTACGATCATTTTCAAATCGGAATTTAAGGTGAAAATGTATCAAGACTTCGTGAATAAAAACAATAAATAAAAGAAAAACACAATTGAAAAACAAAAACGCATACAGCACAAAGGGATCTGTAATAGTGAACAGTGAGGGTGCCATTATGCTCTCCTATACGGTTCCATCTTTCACCCGCGCTGCTTGTTGAATTGAGGGTGCCAGTTTTTCACCCAAGCCAAGGGTGAAATCTCGGCTCCCTACTGGGTGCCGCTGGTGCTACAAGCGTTTTACCCCGGAAAGGTGCCAATCGTAACCAGTAGTTTTGACAGTGTATGCTACAATTTTTGTTCTCTTTATCATTGTAGTAACATTACAGTAATTGCCAAACCGTAGTAATATTTCCCTTGTCTATAGAAACATTCTTATTAATTCTCTCATTAGAACCTATGTTGCGTTTTAGTCCCTTAAATAGGCTTGCTCACTTATACGTCTTTCTCACTTCTGCGCCTGTTTCTGTTGGTCCTTTGGGCCATCGCATAAGTGAGAGTTCACTGTATATTTTTAATTGAATCTTTGGCAGTGGAATCATTAAGTACTTACTAGTATATATCTGCTGTCGTTTAGAAGAATTATTTCTCAACTAGCCAACAAGGTGGTGTGATTATCTGCCTTCGGCTGCCGCCGATTAAACCCTTGAGAATTTACGTTTTAATAATATCTCCGCTAACTGATGTCGTTCAATTAAATAACCTAGACAAAAATGAAGCCTGAAAAACTACAAATATGTCGATACGTTTGATGGTTAGATCACTGGTCTTCGGGAGAAGTTAGAGCGACATAAATACATGGATATATAGATAGACACAACGGTTTGTAATATATATAATTGAAATATGTTTTATCGACATCACAGAAAAATTGACTTTGATTTTAATATTAAAGTAACAGACAGTTCAATTTTTTACTTTATTTTTGAAGCTTATTGCAATCTAACCCTTTGTTGTGATACAGTAAATAATCTTAAGTACCTGGGTGACCGAGCCCAGCTTGGGTAAAAAAAAGAGGTCTGTAAAATCATGTTTTTTTTTTTTTTAAGTTCAAAGTACTTATTTAAACAAAATTGAGGAGCATTTTTAAGCCCTTGGTTGCAATTACTCATTTAAAACAGCCGTAATTTACTTTAAAAACACAACCTTATTTGGACAAGACATTATCATCACAACCTTATTTAAACGATGCGCACCGCAAAATCACACTACAATAACTTTATTTTGATCAATCTCTTAAACATTTCAAAAACAATAACAGTTCTAACGCGCTGCCAAAACTCGTTTGCAAATACCATAAAATAAATTTATGAAACCCATTGTTATAATAAAACGTGGTTGCTATGAAACAGTAACAATAATATTATTCATAATGAAAATGGTGAAAGAAAGTTCCTCAAACTTTTAATGAAAGTCCAAAAAATGGGGTTTTTGGTGAAAACTCGCGTTTTTACAGAAAAAACGCCCGATGTAGATGAACTCAAAAACCAAATCTTTATCTATGTACAAAATTGTATCAAAATCGTTAGAGCCGTTTTCGAGATCCGAAATATGAATTTATATAGTATATATATACAAGAATTGTTCCTTTAAAGATTTAAGATTATAGTTTAAAAAACTAAAAAATACACTTTTAGAGTTAATCAAACGAACTCTAACTGGTTTCCTTCTGATTTTCAAAAGTATTGAATATCCACTAAGTTTACATGATGCACTTAAAATACATCAACAGGTAATATAGTTTAGCCTTTAGTATTAATGATAGTATTAAATTTATTACTTTTATACTTGCAAAAAACGTAAATTTTATCTTTTTTTCAAAGTTACATACACATACACAGACAACTGAAACGTAGTTTATTTTATTTATTTATTTATTTATTTATTCATTTATTTGTCTTATTTTCTCTAGATCATGAACATCAGTTTATCTGAATACCCGAAAATTACAGCATGGATGCAGAAGTTGGAAAAGGAAATTCCAAACTACCATGAAATAAATATCGCACCAATTGAGAAATTTGTGGCAGAACAGAAAAAGAAGACATAAAGTAAATTGAACAAAATGCCGACACCTAAACAAGCAAATTTAATGTACTTCACCAAACCCTAAGCTTTCACGCAATAAATGAAATTTATCTCTTTTATGTGTTGGAAATTTATAAGACCACAGCGTAAATTTAGAATAGAAGAATAAGAAAAAAATTTCCATTATTAAAAATTATGAAGGAGGTACAAAATTGAAAATTTTGTGCAATCTATATAGATAAAAATGGATGTATGTACATATATTCGTATGTTTGTTCCTGTCACAAATCCAGTTTTCGTCGGATTTTTATCAAACTTGGCACAGAGTTTCCTGGATGCACTAGAAATCGCATAAGCAGGGTTTGAAATTTTAAAAAAATCCAAAAATTTCAAAATTCAAATTTACTGTCACAAAATGGCCATTTTCTTTCAATTTTGAATGTATAGATAGAGATAATCCTTTAAGCATACAAATTGAAAAAATTTAACAGATGTAAATATGAGTATTTTCCAACAAAGATTACGATTAACAATGAATTATCAATTTAAGTCTCACCTATTTCATTTTAGTATGAAATAAGTTAAAAATAATTTCTGATACAATTGTTTGCATTCAACACCATTTGAACCACTATTAGGAACTACTATGTTTTATTAATAAGCACCCGGGCAACGCCGGGTAATAAGCCAGTCGAATATAATTTTGGAAAATGTAAGCCCTGTTTATAAATGGGGATGAAACGGGGGAGGGGGGCGCTTGAGTTGGAAATTGCAAGGAAAAAAATTAATCTTAAGCCCGCACGCATATCTGGATTGTGCACTCTAACTATATTTGGTTCTATATCTTTAGGACGCAGTTTATACCCTGTGTAACGAGAGCTGGCGGGTCAAAGTAAAATGAATTTCCCACTCTCCACTTTTCCCCTGATGGTTGTCATAGTTGCGGCGCTATGGACTTTTTTCCCCACTTAGCTTTTGCAACAATGATTAAATGCAAACGGTAAAATTGCTTCGTGCGTAAACTATTCTTCTACTGAAAAATCAACGATAATTCAGCCCAACATTTTCTCAGGAATTTTTTCTGATAATGTATGATTAGATTTGTTAGAAAACGTTGAGAAATAACTGCGACATGAGGGTATAAATAAAAGCTTAAGCCCAATTCGATAGACATAAAATAAATGAAATGCCTCAACAGCAGTGCAAAAAAAGAAGAGTGCAGCTGTTTTCTTTCGTAAGGTTCCCATGGAGACGAAGCAAAATTTCTAAACTTGTATTTTAAAGTAACCGAGTATAGTCAAGTATTAAAGTGTTTTTTTATTTTTCTCTTGATTAACTTAATCATAGTTGAAGTTACTAAGCTATTGACTTTCACACTTCACATTTTCTGCAAAATATGCATAACATCTTATGCTGATATACATACCAATGTTACCCGCTGAAAGTTAGTATTAGCACAAAACCAATAATTGCTAGAGTTGGGTAGATTTTACTTAATTTTCTCCCTATCAAAGCAATTTTGCTAAAAATTCACAGCAGGTGCATGAAAGAACTACATCCTAGATTACTATACAGGGAACCACACGACGAATGAAATAATGCCAAAGGTTCAAATAGGAAGCAATCGAAAGATCATATTGAGACTTTTTTTTTCATCAGAAGATTTTGCCCTCGTGCCCCGTTATCGAGACATAAGGTCTTAACCTGACATTTTTTGCCTGACATTTTTTTTTTCGAAGATATTTTGTATACTGGTTACACGGCTACAAAACATACTTTGAAATGGTTATGTGCTGTAATCTGTTAATAATGAATTGAAACAATACCAAAGTAATAGTTGAACACTATTATTTGGTTGAAATGTTCATTTTTGGTAAATTCAGACACTTTTTGGACCGTCCCTAAAAAGGGACGCTAGGCATTAATGGGTTAAAGTCTGCCGAAATTTTAAAAGAAGCTCCAAATTTGAAGGCTTGGCGATAAATTGAAAGCACTACACGATTTCATTGCCTAAATGTAAGAGGACATACATCTGCAAAGCGTGACGTGTAAGATGTCTTCCATCTCTCACTGAAACTCGCTTAATTTACCGACTTTTCTTTAAATTTTGGCTGATTTGAAGACATCATACTTCGATAGCGGAGACAGGACATCACACAAAAATGTACAAAACCTTAAAAACAGAGAAATACCTTTACAGAAAGAACAATACTTTATAAAATAACAAAAACTTACATTCACATACTATTTTCAATTTTTGGTAGAAAACTTGCACCTTCAAAAAAAGGGGGGGGGGGAGTTTTCACTTAAAAAGAAAAAAAAACAATTTCCCTAAAATTTTATAATTAGTTCCCGGCCCATTATATCACGCAATGGTTCTGAGAGTTAAGTTCTACCTACTCTTAAATGTTGGCTTGAATTTGAGCAAATATCTTGCACTATATTAAAATATTTCAACGATAAAAAAATAAAACAAAAGTAAATAGATTTAATAAAAATCAAATATTGTGATGCTATTAGCAAAACCTGTTCACCTTTTAAACATAGACAGATTTAATTTTCTATTTCAAAATTACACGACTGGTGTTAAAATAATTTATTTTGCATCACGATTTTACATGGCTTAAAGTTATGTTATATTGAGGAACAATTCGTAATCAGGTTAATACATCGATTAAAATGATTTTTTTAAATTATTATTTTCTTAATTTTGAATGACTGCACAATATTTTTGTTACTTTTGGAGTATTTCTTTAAATTCATGCTAATAAATGTAGTAACGTTAAAAATATGGGTGGGACAGCTATAACTACTTAAATTGTATATTTTTGTTTCTATGAAAGCCTGTAATTATAATTGTATATTATATATAATTTTTTCTAAACTAATCAATACATAATTTCATATTCTTTACGTAATGTTAATTCTGGAGATTAAAGTTAATTTATCACACCGTCATTGTTCATTTCAACTATTTCTATTTCATCTTTTTATATAACGTAAACAATGGAGCGGTATTTTTGGCAGCATACTGCGCTTTTTGTTTGTTAAGTGTTTATAAGTAAAATCCTAATCTAACATAACCATTACTAAATAGAAGAAAATGGACAAACTGCTTTAGCAAAGAAGAGTTCACCAGACTTCAATTTATCTATCATGCAATTGTTCAAGAATTTCTGTTCAGAAAAAAAATATTATTTTTGCAGTGAACGCAGGTTAATTTAATCATCCGCTTGTATGAATAAAATTGCCAAAAACAGAACAAAATCTAGCATTATTGAATGAGCCGCTTTATTGAATTGAAACTTAGGCCATACTTTGAAAAAGAATAAAGAAAATAAATTTAAGAGGTTTTTTTTTATTTAATCATGCTTATGTTATGCTGGTGTAAATTTAGCATTTTTGAAAATTGCCTTTTAAGTAACGCAAAAAAGGTAATGTTGTATTCAGAGCCGTAACCAGACCTTACTTAGTTTCTGGGAGGGTTTTACCTAACCTATTTCTCGTAAAATCTGTAAAGTCAATAAAATTTTATTTCATGTTCTATATTTTATTAATTTTGTTACAGCAGATTATTAACTAATATAATAGCGTATTAATATGAAAAATGTAAAAAAAAAAAAAAAAGATTCATCTTTTCAATGAAGGGAAAAAAATCTACGGATGAGCATACTCATATACACGCATTTAAAGGAGTACTTTTGAAAGCTCTATCTTACCACACAAATAAGATGCGTTAATTATATATTTGGTACTTATAAATTTGAACAATTTTGGTGTGTTTTTTTAATGGTATTAAAAATTCAAAGGGGAAGGTGTATTGTCAAGAAATTATGTGTGCAATAACAAAAATAAAAATAAATACTGCAGAAAAAACACTATAATCATTCAATAATGATAATTTCATTTTTCAAAAGCAGTTTCAAAGTAAATAAGAAAATTAAAACAAAATAGCAAAAATAATTTTTTTAGTGAGAAACTAGAGCATTTTTGTAACAGGTTTGAAAATTTTCGGGGGGGGGGGGTTGAACCCTAAAAGCCCACCCCTTAAATACGGCCCTAGTTGTATTCCAAATAAAGAAGAATTTATCAAAAAAATGTTTTCGATTATCTCAACAGAAGTTTACAGCTGAGCTAATTACCCTACGATAATCTTGCAAGATTTTATCTTGTTACTCGTGGCAATCAGTGAAAGCAATCGCTTTTATTCAATTATTAATCTTAAAGCTAACTGTTCTCGAAGAAAAAAAAGTCCTTCCCTCACATATCTCCAGTGTCTCAGATATCATTTTTGATGTCTCCGTAATAAGTAAGCTCCATGTGACGCGTCCTTCAGCCTTGAACTGGCTATTATCAATCAGAGGGCGTAACGCTTGAATAGTTTCCTTGAAATGCCACTCTGAGGTTTGCAGTCAAAAGTGAGGTGTGTACTTCTGTTCTTCTAACTGACACGATGACCATCGACTTTTACCAAATTCCGGCCAGTCCGCCATGCCGGACGATTACTCTGACCGCGCAACACCTGGGGATAAAACTGAACGAGAAGTATGTGGATTTGTTTGCTGGAGAGCATTTAAAGCCGGAATTCCTAAAAGTAAGTTTTGTCGGATGTCTGTGCATCCATAAGCTCACAACTTTTTTGCATTGAAAAAGGCGTTCCTTGTAACGCCGAAACACGTGTCTGCAGTATCCCTGCTCATTTGTGCATTCGTAACGTTGTTATTTTCTGTACATCTATAGCACAAAGGTATTTGTAAACTTTAAGTACTGTCTGTCCATTAGAATCGCGACTATCACAGTTCCATTTATAAAAGGGTAGATGGGTTGTGGGTGATAACTTTCCGAAGTTTTCAATTTAAAACTTGCTTTTGCAATGTCCCTTTGACATATTCAACTAAACTATGTATTTGACATTAGCATCGTTCCACGTTGTTTGATACAGTGCAAAATGCTTTTTATTACTCTTCTCCTTATTGTTACCTTACTTATCACCCCTATTTTGGTAAGATCAGAGCCGACCTGACGGATGCGTAAACGCGTGGAAAGTTCTACCTGTTAAGATTCTGACAGTAAACATTAAAAAAACTTCGGCCTTTTGTACAGTGGTGGCGTAAGTTGTGAGCACGTTTGTAAATTTGTGCTTTGAAACTTTGTATACTTGCAGAAAATGTTCTGTTTCACAAAATACTAACTCGTAGGGTTGGTTAGGGTAATTGGGTCAGTCCCCTTTTTAGAACAGTTCGTTTTTAAAGGCTATGGTTCTATTGCCACAGTAACGAAAGCAACGATGTCCGGAAATGTCGGTTCACGACATCATTTCCCTTCATTTGCAGTGTATTAGATTTCACGTGTATTTTCTGGAATAAAGGGGAAAGTTGCATTCTTGTAAGATGTCTAGAAAGGTTGCCAGCAACCATTTTTAGATCATTTTCTTTTAAAAAGTAAACGAAAATGTTGAACAATTGACATGAATTATGGCTTAAGATTGTGTAAAAATATCACACAAAAAACAGAACAAAAGTCAAAACTAAATAAAATAATTCCGTAAAAATATTTTAAAATAAAAAATTTGATAATAGGGTATAGAGATGGGAAAATGTGTCTTTCGTAATGTGTCTGTCGCTCTGAGTGCATAAAAATGCAATAAAAATGCTTTATTTTATGTACTTTTTTGTCCTGAATTTTGTTGAACATTCTCACTTTCCGTTAAGTCTAGTATGAAATAAATTAATTTTGTGTTTATCCTTTGTGTACCTTTATCATTTTTTTCGCATGTAGCGAATCTGTTCTGCTATTACTGTGATTAAGTATAATGATACGCTGAAACCTCTTTGTTGTCATTTTTAGATAAATCCTCAGCATACAGTTCCAGTTATAGATGACAATGGGTTTTATTTGTCGGAAAGGAAATGGTGCATTTTTATAAATTCAAATTTAGGGCAAATATTTGATTGCTAAATATAGAAATATAATTTTACTTGTGTTTGTTTAGTTTTGTATTTGGCTACTGTCCGTCCGTGAAAACCGTGCCTGGCACTCGCGAGCAGTTCCACTTAAAAAAAGGTAGATGGGTTGTAGGTGATAACTTTCCGAAGCTTTCAATTAACTTGCATTTGCTGTATCCTTTTGACATGTTCAACTAACTATGTATTTGAAATTAGCATCGCTCCACGTTGTTTGATACGGCTCAAAATGCTTCTTATTATGCTTCTCCCTATAAAAAAAATGTATATGAATCCAAGCTTCAATAGAAGATCAAGACTTCTAATATTTCTTCAAGATAATTAGTTAATTTAATTCCATATGTCAAGCTGTTCATTTTCTTCAAGGAACACTTAACGCTAGTTTACATTAATTAAACTACTTTATTTACAACTAGCGGTACCCGCACGGCTTTGCCCGTGGTATAAAATTAAAAGTTCATTTGTAAAAAAATGATATAGCAGAAAAAAATACTCTATTTTAATTATAATTCAACTATAATTCCTTCAAAGTATGATATAAAAATTTGGTATGGACCCTACACTACTTCCTTTTACGTGTAAATTTCTTAGTAGATGCCTTAAGTGCTAAAATAGTGCTTGAAGTGAGTAAGATAACAATTCAAACATTTGCATCCCTAGTTTGCCACGAAACAATGCAAAAAAATGTTTTACAATGATTAATCTCCTAAATATCGCCGATTTTAACATCATTCAGTAGATTTTTCGCAAAATATCGCCAATAGCGCCAAATTGAACCCAAAAAAATTTTTTTTTCGCTAAATTTATTGCCAACTTGGCGATATGTCGCCAAATTGGCGTCAAACACTTGGTGACCAAAAGCTTGGCGAGATATCGCCAAGTGGTCGCGCCAATTCATATCACTTTGGTCTGCATTGAAAGCCCTGATTACCCCATAAAAGGGGTAAATCACCCCCTTGGGGACATTCGAATGCAACCCCAAAGATAGGTGCACAAAAATAAGCCAAAAGAAAAAATAAGAAAAATTTTGTTGCTCACAGAAACCAGCAGAAATCTTACCATAGTTTAAAAGAAGAAGAAAGTTTTCTTTCCTAACTTCAAAAACAAAATAATACATTTTCCGAAATGACATACTTTAGAAAGAACGTTGCAATATCGCAATAAGATAGAAGTAAATATACTGAAATAGAATTGAATGCCAAATTGTAAAAAAGTCGCCAAAAAAATAATTTTTAATATTGTCTTTCATTATTTATTAAATGCAATTATTGCTGCAAATTACAGTCCAACAATAAATAATCACATTGCAAAAGTATATTTGGAGCAATTTTTTCTTTTAAACTCAACTGATCCTAAAAATTTTAAGTATTAGTCATAGAAATTTCGTGCATTATTCTTCACAATGATAGTAAAAACAATAAACATCGACAAAGATCAACCAGCAAACGATAAATTAAAAGCTAAATTCGTTCACTCAAGCCATTTGCTGCAATTTATATTGAAATAAATTAATAATGAAGTAAAATATGTTTTGCAGACGATAAATTTAGAATGGTATCCTGTATTTTAAGGAAAGGACTCGATTTCTCATTTGATTGACAGGTGCCATCTTATCACGGTTTTTAATATTTCATTTGACTAATTTTAATAAGGCTTGGAGTTTGGATTGTTACAAAAACAAATACATTTTTTAAATTATTAAGGGAAAAAGAACGAAATAAAAACGTAACCATGGTAACAACATGAAAAGTTGATTTCCGTTGATAAAATAATTCATTTCATCTCTATTTTCAAACAAATTTTATTCGCGAGCAAAGCCATTTTAGAATCGTTTGGCTTGCTTTACTGGAGGTAAGCCTTGAATTTCGGGATTCTAAAAATAATTGTTACAGCTCTCCTGATGATCGTAGAAACTTCGAAAAAACGTCATTTTGTGCAGAAAATTTCAAGCTTTCGAATGACATAAGACTTGAAAATGTGTATGGAATATTTCTTCCCTATTTTATCGAATTTCCTCTAAGAATTCGAATAGAAAAAGAACGAAATGGAATGTTCGAAAAATCGCTACGAGGTGCAAAACTACATGCTACAAACTAATTTTGTGCCAAGTGGCATGAAAATCGACCGAACGGTTTTGGCGCTACGTGCGTGACAGACAGACAGAAAGAAAGAAAGAAAGAAAGAAAGAAGGACAGACAGAACCACCTTCAGCTTTATTATTAGTAGAGATATATACAATCATCAAGAATGACTAAATTTGGCATATGAACAAAAGAGATGAAAAGAATAAGCATTCTTAGAAAAAAGTTGCAAGAATGCTTAGAACAAAATAGAGATGAAAAGAAATAAGCATTCTTAGAAAAAAGTTCTAAGAATGCTTATAACAAAATAGTGATCAAGTTTCAAGAGTTCTGGTTTCCAGAATAACAAAAATCATGAAATTCCAAGCGATTATTAATTTATCGTCTGCTTCTTGCGAATGCTGCCAAACCAAAACTTGAAACAAAAAGCTTAACGAAAACAAGAAAAGATATTCAAATAGAACTAAAAATTAAATATTCAACACCTTTTTGCTATCTTACCTAACAGCCCTATTTTAATAAGATCAGAGAAGACCTGACGCATGCGTAACTGCGCGGAAGGTTTTACCAAAGAAGATCAGACAGTAGCTGCACAAATCGCATTAGCATAAATACTTTAAAAATTATTTGATACAAGAAAACAGTGACGCCACTAGCAGTTCGAGAGCTTGGATACTCTCCCTAGTGGTCATTTTAGAAATTAGCTAAAAAGATTAAACATCCCTTTCTTGTCTCTTTCTTGATAGAACAGAATATTCACAAGACTTAAATAATACATTTCAAATTATTTGTACTTCAGAACCAGACTAACGTAAGTTCATTTTCGTAACTTTTCAGCAGAGGGCGACAACGACTGTCGATTGCATCCCAGAGATAGGATTCGCGCTCTTTTAACCTTTTTTTGGGACTCAGAAGTCCCGCTTATATTAATTTAGTATTATGAATCCTATATGATTGGAATCATGCTGAAGTTTTTAAATACTTCGCTCTTAAGTACTGAAGGTCTTATGTACCTTGTACTTAGCTGAGAGGCCGACAGATAGTACCTGCGATAGGAAATAGTTTTTTTAAGAGCCCTAAGACGTAGGGGGCGTTGGACCCTACTGATTTTCAAAATTTGCTAAATTAATTTGAGACATAAAGGGTTTAAAGCTGCTGAATAATTGTGAAGGAATTTCTTTTATAGAATATCGTTCTCATGGGTCGATGCGGAGTAAGATTCTAGAACCAATGCATTCATAAAGTGGAAATCACGATTTTTGGACTTTCGTCGTTCTTGTTATGACGTGCAGTTATTACAAACGAGAATCTCCATTTCCCCATTAACACGATAGAATATTACTGTCATTTACTAAGCTTAAAAGCTGGTTGCATAAGTTACTGGATATATTTGTTTCACCACTTTAAACGGTCATTAGACAGAAACCGCAGCACCCTCACAGTTTAGTTGAATTGCGAATTTCCATCAAGTATTATTTTATTAGATTCAATATGCCATTTCTGAGCAAAATCGTTTTGACAGCTCTTTGGCGGCTAAACTTCTATGAACAAAAATCTGGCAGCAAATAGTGGCTAATAATATTGCAATTTTCATGTGCTTGGGTTCATGAAATTTGCATTTAATTTGTCACTAATATAGTGAGCTAAAAATTCGTACCACTGCTAAACCTATATTCTTATTTTTCTTCTTATTATTATTGATGTTGTTGTTTTTATTGTTATTGTATTATTATTACTGTCCGTTCGTGAAAGTCACGCCTAGCACTCGTGAACCGTTCCGCTTAAGAAAGGGGTGATGGATGATGAGTGGGAACTTTCCGAAGTTTTCAATTAAAAACTTGTATCTGCTATCATTTTAACATATTAAACTAAACTATGTATTTAAAACTAACAAACTTTCCACGTTGTTTGATACGGCTCAAAATACTTCTTATTATTCTTCCCCTTATTGTTATCTTGCCTATCAGCCCTATTTCAATAAGATCAGAGAAGACCTGACGCACACGTAAATACGCGGAAGATTTAACCTAAGAAAACCAGACAGTACCCGATAATCATGAAATTACTCTTTAAAAGCCATTCTTAAATTAAGGTAAAGAAATAAATGGGTAATAAAACGGCTACAAAGAAATACAGTTATAAAGGCAATACGAATTTCAGACAGAAAAAAAAAGAGTTTTCTTTACTTTTCTTTCTTAAATTTGTATTATCCGGCAGAGGACCAGGCGTCCGCAATAGGAAAAAGCAACGGCATCTCTGCTACCGCGACTGATCTGACTACAGCATTACACTGCGATACTTTTATTTTAAGAAAGGAAAGTATTCAGGTATATTTGCTCGAGAATTCACCGAAATAGTGAAAATAAACATCTCTATTTGACATTGTAATCTGTTTCCTATGATGATTTTTTAATACGCTTTTATTAGTTTCACATGTGGATTTGTTTGTTTGTATGTATGTATGTATGTAACTCTGAATAAAAAATAAAATTCACGTTCTTTGCAAATATAAAACTAATATATTTTTCTACTATTAGCACTTAAGACTAAACTATATTACATCTAAATGCATTATAAGTGCACGTAAACTTAGCGATATTCAATAGTTTTAAAAATCAGAAGGGAAGTCAGAGTATCATGAAATATAGTTAAGCCTTTACTATTAATGATAGTATTAAGTACAGAGTGGTTATAAATTAACGTGAGATGTTTGGAGCCCTCTAGAGCGTAAAGTACTGGGGAAAACATTGCCAAATTTCATGAACACACATATCAGATCATGGGAATTTTGATTTTTAAAAGAAAAAAAAATTTTAATGGCCACCAGGGGAAATTTTAGCGCTGAAAAAGTGTATTACTCTGACTGTAAAAAATTAAATGCTACTGACAAAATATGCAAATATTTTATTTGTAAATATGGCTTTTTTATCACAAATGTAGTTCAATATGATCATCATTGTGAAGTTGCAAGAACTGGATATGATGTACAACATTTTCCACGCCAACACGTAACATATTAAAATTGATTCCTCTGACTTTTAAAGTTACAATATCTTTTAAACTTGCTATATAAGAAACATGTCTTTGATACACAACATTTTTCAGCTATCCCCATAACCAAAAACCACATGGATTGAGATCGAGCAACCTTGGGGGCCAACCGGAAATTCTACGGCGATCATATTAAACTTCATTTGCAAATAAAAATCATTTTTTCTTTGCGAAATTGCTTTGTGCAGCATTTTTTCAAATTTAATTCGCGATATTCAGAGTAATACACTGTTGCAGCGCCAAATTTTCCCCTGGGGGTGATTTTTGAAACTATTTTTTTTTTTATTTCAGAAATCAAAATCCCAGTCTAATGTGCGCCCATAAAATTAGACAGTATTTCATCCAGTACTTCGCGCGCTAGAGGGCTCTAAACACCTCACATTAATTTATAACCACCCTGTATATTACTTTTATATTTGTAAAGAATGTGACTTTCATCTTTTACAAATTAACTCAAAGCGTATTTTTTAGTTTTTTTAAACTATAATTTAGATTTTTAGTTTCACATGTGGGTTTGTTTGTATATATGTAACTCTGAATAAAAGATAAAACTCACGTTCTTTGCAAATATAAAATTAATATATTTAACACTATTATTAATACTAAAGTCTAAACTACATTACATGTTGAAGTATTAAGCAAATTTAGTTTGATTAACTCTAAAAGCGTATTTTTTAGTTTTTTTTAACTATAATTCTTTTTTTCATTTCAGCCGAGCTATTGTAAAATATCTAGTAAACAAGTATGCTCCAGACCACCCCATTTATCCTGAAGACCCACGAAAAAGAGCAATCATCGACAGGATGCTATATTTAGACACCAGTTTGTTTGCAGTTATAAGAGACATCATGGTAAGTATTTCTCAATATTTCCAGAAAAATTGCTAGCATCTTATTATTAAGTATTTTAGCTCGTATGTTATTCGTGTTATATAGTTTTTGTTCTCGATATAAGCCTCTAAGATTTCGCTCGAAATTATTTCTGATTAATTTTCATTTTTCGGTTCAGAATTTTGATAACTAAAATTCATTAGTTAATCAAAGACAATTTTACAAAAAAAAAAAAAAAAAAAGAAATAATAGCAGTATTTTTTTTCAATTGCTTTACAAAAATGTAGTTTAGACTTTAGACGTTAAAGCTAGATGAAAATAGAAACTGCATTTGAATGTTAAATGAAAAATGATCAAATAGGCTTTGTGCTGAACTATATTTGAAGTTAAAAATCAACGTAAATAAAGCACAAATAAGGTAGAAAGTACAGCAAATAGCTATTTCAAGGCAGCCTTGAAATAGCTATTTGCTGTACTTTCTACCTTATTTGTGCTTTATTTACGTTGATTTTTAACTTCAAATGCATTTGAATGTGTTTATACTGGTTATTGATACTGTTTTATCAATTTGTCTCATCATTTTTCTAAAATTTCCGGGTGCAATACTATCAGTTAGCATTTACTTGCCAGTAAAGATCGATACTAGCGGTCGCCATGGCGAGTAAAAATATTTTTGGCAACTACAAGATGTTATGTTTGTCGCCAAACTGGCTATCTACTGTCTTTTCTGAATAAAAATACAAATTGCCAATGCATCATGCTGATTATGAAAAGAAAATGGCCATAGCATCGTCACTGGCGGCCAATGTTAACTTGGAGAGAAAATCGACCCATCTGCTACACAAAACATTTAAATATATAATTTCAATCTAAAAAATACAGTGAATAATAGTTGGAAAAATAGTCAAAGATGGGCAAAATTTAGGAATAATCAGCAAAATTAAAGGAAATGTTTTTTAATCTCCAAGTATGCAGGTGCTTTTAGTGCCTGCTTTATTTGCATAATATCTTATTATTAGGCTTAAAAATAAAAAAATTTCTTTTTCAGAAAAGGTTTGTTAGTTTTTTTAAACATTTTTATTTTATGCACAGTAATTTAGTTATTTGACAGACTTTTTTTCCTACCCTCCTAAAAAAACTCGTTTTAGAAATCCAGAGTTTACACGTTTTGTGTGTGGGCACTACGATAACTTATACAGAAAAAGCTTTGTTATCTAATGAATTCCCAATTTTTGACCTAGATCATAGTTTTTATGTGATTATGGATAGATCACAGCCAGCTCAAGCCAAGGTGCCCACGTCTTAGTAAAATTTGGTGCCCCTCTCGCAAGAAAATCTGCACTTTTTCAAAGAACTATTTTCCAAAAAGGGGGGAAATGATGGAAATTTATCTTTAGTGCTCCTAAAATTGTGGAGCCCAGGTCCACGGACATCCGTGCATTAAGCAAGACCAAGGGTAGAGTCCTTGTAAAATAAGGCGTGGCTTAAGAGTGCGTGAGATCCGGATTTTTAGAACTAATTTTGTACCAATTTAAGAAGGTAAGGGGGAATGCTTGGTAAGTAAGTGTTTTTGATTGATATCACAACACATTGAGATCTGAGAAATGCTCAATTAAAATCATGAAATCATCAGTTTCAATGCTTAGTGCCAAAGTATTTGAATGAAGCAACTAATTTGGGACAAAACTTTCACCCTAAAGGTAGAGACTAATTTGGGACGGATTAATCTTTCCCATATATTTTCTTTATTCTGGTTTCATAACTGTTGCTGTTCATAAGGTTTAGCAAGAACATTTTAATACTAGCATTGTAAGACTAACGTTGTTCTTTTTTTCTTTTTGCAAATAAATTTTATTGATCAATTTTTGTTAACTTCATATATACTAGCTTAACAAAAATTGAGTACACTGTAAAAAATGAATGTTGTTTTTACTGTATAATACAGCTAATTTTGTACTAATAAACAATAAAAATTGCTAATTTTTCAGTTAAACTGGAACCTCTGCTGCCAGTATTATACTGCTGTTTTTACAGTATAATTCAGTTAAATTTTACGGCAATAAACTGTAAAATTGCTAACTTAACAGTAAGAAACTGTAAAATAGCTAGTTTTAGTTTATCACTGCATTTTACAGCTTTAAATTGGAACCTCGACTGCCAGTATTATACTGTAAAAACAACGGTTCATTTTTTTTGTAGTAAAACTCTTATCTTTTGTACTTAAGAACGTTTATTTAGAATGCTAAAATTAATACGCCTTGATTTTTTTATCAATATTTTTTTTAACCCTAAACCATTATTAGATGCTATACTGGCAAAAAGGAATACCTCCAAGTCAGGAAAATCTTGAAGCCCTCAAGAAACAGTTGACCTTTTTTGAAGAAAGTTTGAGCAAGACTTCTTACGCTGCTGCGGATCATATTACTCTGGCTGATTTCTGCTTTGTTACGAATATTGAACATCTAAAGGTAAATTACGTTTAATGCACTTGTTTTGCCTAAAATATTTTTCACATGCGAAAACTGTAGCGGCAAAATCTTCGAAGTTTTTATAGAACATACTAGCTGACCCGGCGAACTCTGTTCCGCCTTAAAGGCAGTAAATAAGCAAATCTTTGAATTTATTTTAATTAGAAAATACAAAAAAAAAAGTGACAACCGTTTCTGACAGCTTATCACATATAAATTTCAAGGGAAGTAACGCGTTTGCAGAAAATTTACTTCACAAAAAAGTCTAATAACACTCAACGCACCGCTAACTTACAACCTGTTTACTGTGCTCAGGAAGCTGCCAGAACATGTGCTTTATGTCGCTCAGTCATGGAGGTGTCTAAAAAGGCTTAGTAAAAAGGCTTAGCCAAGAATACAGAAAAGCTGATAGCTAAATAGATAATTTACAATAAAAAATATATTGCGGTCCTAAATTGAGATAAAAACTATCCTATCATTTAAGTTGGACCAAACTGAAACTACGCGCAAAATTTGGTTAAAATCGGTACAGTAGCTGAGGAGTCCATTGGCCACAAACACAGGGACACGTAATTTTTATATTTTAAGGTATAAAGTACGCTTTTGGAGAGTCTTCATCGAGTTAACTTTGATTCAGTACAAAATCTAAGAAATGCATGTTTTTTTTTTTTTTTTTGATTAAGTTTATGAATTTATTTAAATGCTACAGAGATTTTAAATAGAGTGGCTGTAGTCACGACCCGATTTTGGCTTTAAAAGGCCTTGGGAATAGAAAATATTGGGAAGTGCCACGATCAACTTGTATTTAAATATTTACCCCCCTCCCACACCACCACCACCACCTATCACATATACTGTCTGACTTTCTTAGGTAAAACCTTCCGCGTATTTACGCATGAGGCAGGTCTTCTCCGATATTACCAAAATAATGAAGTTAGGTAAGATAACAATAGAGGGAAAAATAATAAGAAGCAATTTGAGCCGTATTAAACAACGTAGAATGATGCTAATTTCAAATACATAGTTTAGTTGAATGTGTCAAAAGGATAGCAAATGCAAGTTTTTAATTGAAAACTTCGAAAAGTTCCCACTCACAACCCATCACCCCTGTTTTAAGTGCAATGTTTCGCGAGTGCTTGGCACGACTTTCACGGACGGACAGTACACATTATTTTTCATTATAATGAGATATAATTTGAACTGTTATTATATAAAAAGTAAGAACATTGCCCAAAGATTTAGTACACGTTCTCCAGATAAAAATTTCCGGCTTTAACACAATTTTTTTTTTATCTAATTCGGATTTATTCGCTAAAACTTCTTTAAGCAAAGCTATGCACCCTTTTATGCATTCAGGGTGATCCAAAAGAAACACCCCGTATATACAAAGCCCTAGCTGCATATCCGCTGCACCAATAAAACCCAAATTTCATATGTGGTTATTTGAAGATATGCAATCGAGTTTTCCATGCACTGTCTGTCCATGAAGGCCGCGCCTAGCGCTCGCGAGCAGTTCCACGTAAAAAAAGGTAGCTGGGTTGTTGGTGATAACTTTCCGAAGTTTTCAATTTAAAATTTGCATTTGCCATATCTTTTTGACATATTCAACTAAACTATGTATTTGAAATTAGCATCGTTCCACGTTGTTTGATAAGGCTCAAAATGCTTTTTAGCCTACTTTCCCGTTGAAAATAAAAGAAAGACGAAAAAAGTATTAAAATTAGCTAAATGCATCTAAAAAATATCGCCAAGTCCAAAAAAATGCCAAGTCCAAAAAATATCGCCAAGTTAAAAAAATAAAAAGGTAAAATGAATATCGAAAAATTAAAAATTTGAAAGTAGGGTATTGAGATGGGGAATTTGTGTGTCGGTCGGTCTGTCGGTTTGTCTGTCTGTCTGTCCCCCCCCCCCCTAATAACTTTTGAATGAACATTCCGATTTGGACAAACTTTTTTTTGTTCGAAAGATGTCGGCGAGTACAGCTCATTCCCATATTTGATTTTTCGATTTGAACAATTTTTGGTTCAACTTTGAACCGTTCAAACAACCTGTCCCGCGATGCTAACTTTTGAGTGAACAGTCCGATTTGAACAATTTTTTTTTTTTTGTTCGAAAGATCTTTTCAAGGATACTTCATTCCCGTATCTACATTTTCGATTTGAACAATTTTTCGTTCAACATTGAACCGTTCAAACAAGCTGTCACACCTAATAACTTTTCAATGAACAGTCCGATTTAAACAAACTTTTTTTTGTTCGAAGCATCTCGGCAAGGATACTTTATTACCGTATTTAAATTTTCAATTTGAGCATCTTTTCGTTCAACATTGAACCGTTCAAGCAACCTTTCCCACCCTAATAACTTTTGAATGAACCGTGCGAATGGAATAAACTTTTTTTTGTTTGAAAGATCTTGGAGATGCTTTCCCATACATTTCCATATTTCGCTTTTTGATTTGAACCATTTTCGTTCAATATTGAACCGTTCAGAAAAAAAATTAACATTAGCGTCTACGGGGAATTTAAGTTGAATGTTGATCCTGAACTTAAAATCGGATTTCCTTCAAACTAACTTTGTAAGAAAATGGTTTTGATAAATAATGTTTGTAAAGTACTTTTCTGAGTAATCTTTTGTGAGGACTCTTGATTCCGACTCCGACTCCGCAAACATAGCGGAAATGCAGGCTCAGAAAAAAAAATGACTGACTGAGCAGACGATTTTTTGTTTATTTATTCATTTGTTTTATTTTATTTATTTATTATTATTTTTTTTTTTTGACAGACGATTTTTTTTGTAACAAAAATTTTTCATTCACGAGAACATTTAATTCTTTTTTTATATTTAACAACTAGCAACGGATTAAAAGTGAAATTCGAGACATTTTATTAACGGACGAGTTTTTTTTTTCTTTTTTTTTTTTTTCTTTCTTTGATAAAATGCGATTTGATGCTCTTTGTACTTTTATTTATTTATTTATTTATTTTATTATTATTATTATTATTATTATTTTTTTTTTTTTTGAAAACGATGGAGGATTTTTTCTACGGAGGAACAGTAACAGTTACCTCTTTAAAAGGTGCGACAAAACTTTATTTATTCGTTAAATTACTTTTTACGTGTCTATTTCATCTGATGAGAGGGGTATATTTTGCTTTTCGAAATCAGCTCTAAGTGCTAAAACGGTATGTTTGACATAATTTTCAGTCTCAGATAATCAAGAGAATATTGATCAGATGCGAGAATGCCGATGTCGATGTACGGGAAAGTAGGCTCGTTTAGTTCTTGACAGAACTTCTTGTTATTAGTCTTACCTTTATTGTTATCTTACCTGACACCTCTATTTTGGTAAGATCAAAGAAGACCTGACTCAAAACAGCTCGAATTTGCCCATTTTTAGGATCTTGAAGAAGATTGTTTTCAGTTCGGTATAGCTTTTGGAAAATTTGATTTGAACTTCTGAGGCTGCATACATATTATGTTTACAATAAATAAGTGTGAAACTTTTCTAATTGGACTTCATATTTCAATCTCTATTTAATGCCCCCCCCCCCTCCACACACCATCTTCACTCAAAGGCAAAAAAATAATTAAATGAGTAAAAAACTGCTAATGCATGCGTTCAAACAACCAAGTAAAAAAAGGTTTGGTTCGCTTACTTCAGCGAATAGGTTCGCAAGAGCTTCATATATAGGGGAATTTGTACTGAACCACCCGATATTTTTGACATGATTTTGCCTTTTAGTGCTTCCTTTTAATTTTTATATATTCACTTATTTGCTCATAATAATGATTTATGCTTCTTTATTCAGATACTTAACATCGACTTGAGTGGATATCCAAGAATAACAGCCTGGATGCAGAAATTAAAAAAAGAGATTCCAAATTTCCATGAAATAAATGAAGTGCCAGTCCAGAAAGTCATAGAATATTTCAAAAATAGGAGCCAAATCCCATAAAAGCTTACAAGAGTACAACTATTATTAGTTGACATGCAATGTGCTGTAAAGTATTATTTAAAACAAATACCAAAATGTATCTACTAAGAACCTACAGGAATTATCTTTGTAACATAAAATTACGTTTGTATAAATTGAAATTTTTTCAAATTCTGAATCCATTAAAATTCTGTAGCATGTACTAACTCTGAATATGCATAGAACAGACTATAAAAGAATAAAATTTTACCTTTGATGTTTAAAGAATTTTGTGTGAGTTGTTTTTCAGATTCAGTGGTATACTTCAGGTTAGATTTAAACTAGAAGTTCTTCCAGAACTAACTAGCCGACTTTATCGAATATCAAAATCAATTTTACAACACTGCACACTGTTGCTGATATACAGTGTGACCAGTAATTAACGAGCTGATGTTAAAAATAAATTTCTCAATAACTACTGATCCCAAATATTCTATTTAAATTTAAAACAAAATGTTGTGCATGGGATTTAGTTTCATATATGCTCAATGTGTCATCCATCTCTAGTTATAGTATGGTCCAAGCGAATAGCGAAATACTGCATCGTTTTAGCAAGTTTCAATGCTGTTAATAACTGTCTGAATCGGTATACGCCCAAAATGTCACGGCAGAAATGTCGCGGGCCAAAAAGGCGCCGGGAAAAAATGTCGCGGGCCAAAATGTCGTGGGTCAAAATGTCGCCAGTCCAAAATGTCGCCGGTTCAAAATGTCGCGGGTAAAAATGTCGCCGGTCCAAAATGTCGAGGTCCAAAATGTCGCCGGTCCAAAATGTCACAGGTCCAAAGTGTCGCCGGGAAAAAATGTCGCAGATCCAAAATGTCGTCGGCCCAAAAATGTCGTTGGTCCAAAATGTCGCCGGTCCAAAATGTCGCCAGTCCAAAATGTCGCCGGCCAAAAATGTCGCCGGTCCAAAATGTCCCCAGTCCATAAAATGTCGTCAGTACAAATGTTGTCAGACAAAAATGTAGAAGGTCCGATATTGATACACTTTGTCTAAAAATTAAAACATACTAGTCCAAGAGCCAGTGGCCGGCAGACTTACGGTATTTTAGCAAGCTTCATTTTTTCATTAGACAATGTCCTATGGCTGCTTTTTACGGAATGGGCACTCGTTAAGCTCAAAGCGCGTTCCTATTGGGGCGGACCGTGGTGGCCCGATCGGTAAGGCGTCGGACCCGTGTCCGAAGGGACCCGGGTTCGATCCCAGCCGATCAAAGATCCACCGTCTTGATTAATGTAGGCTGGGAGGCGTTAAAAATGTCGTGGTCATAAAGTCCTCCAAGTGAAACGATACCTCTGGGGATGCTGGGCCCTAGGGTTTGCTCGACCTTAGGTTCTGGTTCAAAATTAAGAACAGAGCGCTCTTCAGGGCCCTATCCCGGTTAAACCACGAAGCTGTGGTAGGTACGGGGGACCCTGGAGTGTGAAATGAAATGAAATTCTATTGGGGCGGCGGGGCGCGAAAGGTGCCAAAAAAAGACGAAAATTTACGTCATTTTAGCAAAGCTGATTTTTTGATACGTTGCAGTAGTCGATTGGTACTATTGAAAAATCACAATGGCAGACGTCCTGGAGGGTTAAAAAGTGGTGGCAGACGCCCAGAAAGGTGCCAAAAAAAGTTGAAAATTTACGTCATTTTAGCAAAGCTGATTTTTTGATATGTTGAAGTAGTCGATTGGTACTATTTAAAAAATCACAATGATAGACGTGTAGGCGGGTTCCAAAGTGGTGGCAGACGACCGTGAAAAAAAAAGGGTGAATTAAAATTTCAGTAACGCAGTCATTTTGCAGATTTTCTGCAGTTATCTTCAAGTTGAAAAGAAGCTAAGACAGCCAAACACCAGCTGGTAGCTAAAGTAAAATGAGCACACCAGCGAGAGACCGCAGCAATGGTATAGTTCAACTTGTAAATTAAAGCAAGGCTTCACTAGATAGCGTTTTATACAGGCTGCTTCATTTGATCAAAATCTTTGGGATAAAAACGGATGCATGTCGCCTAGCGACATCTACCGAATTTTGTGGTAACTAACATTATAAACAAATCAGATAATAAAAGACAAAATTAAAATTTAATTTGTTGGCGACAATTTTACAATTTGGCATTCAATTCTATTTTATTATATTTTAACGTCATTTAATAGCTTGTTCGATTTGCTGGTTTATTCTGCATTTTAACGGCTTGTTTTAATTGTTAGCGAATTATTTTTCATTTTAATTGATTCTAATTATAATTAAACTATGAAACGACACTGGCACCGCAGAGCGATAAATGGCGATTTTGGAACGATAGTTCCATCAAAACTTTTGATGAGTTTAGATTGTCAAATTAATTTGTTTGGCGAGTTTTTTAACAAGAATTCTCACATTATTTCGCAGCTTTTTTTTCAGTTGGCCCATTATTTTACTTTCAAGTATTAAACGTATGTGTGAAATTAGAAACAAAAAAGGGAAGATTTCGGTGATTGGAAGTCTGGTTATCTTTCCCTATTGGCGTTAAATCTTTGTGGCCAATTTATGAGCGAGGGAAATACTTCCTTCGCAAACATAAACTAAAGAGCAACAAAATAAAGTAATTATCGCCAAAAATTTGGCAACCACACCAGATTCCCAATTATCGAAATATTATCAATGTGTGAAATTTAACATAAAAAGAACATTACCTTTTAATGTTGTGTAAATGAAAAAAAAAATTACATTTGGTCGTCGTAATATTGTAGTTTTGTTTATTTTTTTCGTACTTGTATTGCTCTTTAGTACTAAGCGATTATATATGCTCATTTCGTTGTTACTAAAGAAATTAATATGTTTTGTTGTCAATCGTCTTTCCGTTGAACACCAATCGCTTCATTGCAGGGCATTCATTCTGGGGCATCAAAAGGAAATGTCTCTGCGAATAGATTCGCCATTTATCGCTCTGATGGGTCAACGCTATCAAAATGAACATCTGAGCTTTTGCGTAGCAATTAAGATCGTGTGAGCAACAATAATGAAACTAAATAGTAAATAGAACAATCTTATTTCATTGCTACATTTTTATTTATCGGCTGCGAATTTAAGCGTATATTTTATTAATGCAGAGATGTCAAAATTGAACGCCATTGCTATATGTTGCTAATTCGAAGAAAGTAAACAATGAATGAATGTCGTATGACTGAATCATGAGTTGCGACCAACTTTACCTGAAAAGGGAATTTATTTCCCCTAAAAAGCAGTACTAATAAGGCCTTCGGCATCAATTCACTCTGTACTCCACTTCAGTAAACTATATCAATATTTTTTAACCCTTAAAGATAGGATGAACATCACTTTTTACAGCAGAAACAATGTGCTAATAAATGTAAACAAACACATCATTCAGCGCTCTCTAGCGGGCAAATCTTTACCATTGATGTTTTGAGTAATGAAGCAGCCTGTATAAAACCGACTATCAGTGAGAGCCCTTGAGTAAACCCAAACCTCAAGGCAGGTATTAACACAGTGAATGCACCAGTATGCTAAACGAACGATGGCAATCGCTGCTAAAGTGACTGCCATATCAACAACCTGTAACTTGGGCACTGACGTCCACTACGGGTGGAGCAATAAGAGCTGTTTTTTCACAAGTTCAACTCAGTGACCTCCTTCTTGAGACACACAGTTAGCTGCCACGATTTTATGGCTACTCAAGTTTAATTCATAGGCAAGACGACACGATGTTTCATCTCACGAAATCGAGTTCTGAAACAACGATCCAGCATCTGTACCACAAGCGAAGTAAGGTTTGCGATCGCCTGTTTCACTTGAATTCCTGCCGAAATCGATTATTTGTCCTAAACTAAACGAGTTCAAATGTTATTTTCTTGTAAAAATTGATCAGAGGATGCCTTCTGTAATGTTACCGTAAAATGGGGTGAATCGGAACACTTTTCAGCTTTGATTGTAAAAAAAGCAGTTAAAAGATTTTTTTTTAATTTGATTTTTTGGGTAAAAACTTCGGTCTTGCTTTACTTTTGATATTCCAAGCAAAGACAAAAATTTTTGAACAATTATTATTAAAATATATAGGAAATTATGGGTGTTCCGAATCACCCCGCTGATAGGGGTCAATCGGAACACATGTTAAAATTTTTATTTTTTTCAATTTAATCTGTAATAGGTCTCACAAACATGAGTAATATTGATGGGGGAGAATAAGAACAGATATTTACTGTCAAATAAATGTATAATTTCAATACCAGTAAACGTTTATAATTTGTCAAAATTCAAAATAATTTTGAACTTATGAAAAATGAAAAGTAATTTTGAGAAATGCTTTTGAATTGAAATACAAAGATTTAACATGAATGGAAGTCACTCATGTCGTCCACAAATATGTACTTGCCCTTAAAACTAGCAATTGTGACTTGGCTTAAGTTTTTCCATAACATCTCCTGGGATAAACTCTGCCTTTTCTTTAGTTTCTTAGAATATCTGGGTTTCGGGGATTGTTCTGAAATATTTTTTTGCTTATTCATCACTGTCTGTGTGCTAGACTTTTACTACATAAAATCTATGTGACTTTCTCCCTCGTATTTTAAGTAAAAAAAAAGTCACTTGGAGAAAAAATCTTTTGAAATCTGCAAAGCTTTTTGTTATTCTAAGATCTAGTTGCTCCCGAGAAGGGATAAACAGTAATAAATCCTTGTCCTTGTCTTGATTAGAAGAATTGGGGTTAGAATCTTGATTTTTCAAACAGTTTCCTTCAAATAAGTTTGAATTGGAACAACAGAACTAAATGTTCAAATTCAACCGGCAAATTTTTTTCCTATGTCATTTTTCAGAATTCTTCATTTTTATGACACAATTTATAAAAAATGTAAATTCTAATGTGGTATTCTGTTGTTCAGATACATGTATAATTGAAACATTCCACTCTTAGTTTTTAAATATAAGAAGGTTTGTTCTTGCATATGAAGTTTTGCAGTCTATGAAAATGTGATGTTTTCTAGCATTCCACGTGCAGCCCTCTTAGAAGCCAGTAGCGTTGCCAGATTGACAAAAGTAATTTTTTCCTACTTCCTATGATCTTACCTTTCTAAAAAAAAATTCATGGCGAAAAATACCCAATAGTATATTTATGAAGAATTTCTTTGTACGGTCGGGAAGTTTTGTTCCGATTGACCCCGCTGTTCCTATACACCCCATTTTACGGTACTTTGAAAAAGTAAAGGTCAAGATAGGTCGTATTTTGCTCACATATCTGCCCAGTGTCCCATAAACAGGACGTTAAATAACTTAATAAATATGGCAACGGCGAACTATTTAAGCCTAAAAATGTATGTAAACCATTCCAAGTAAGAGTTTTAAGCAATAAAATTGAAAAAAAAATGTTTAAAAAAACTTGGGCATACATGGGTTAAGCAGGCGCTAATGCAGAACTGCACGGAAAAAAAACCGTCAGCTAAAAGTAAAATCATCCAGAGACAGTTGGATGGTCTCTTTTGTGCATCCAGCTTGGTTACTACCTATTAAAGACTGATGAGCTCTTAATAAGAACGGAAAACAGGGCAGTCCTATGCATGGTATAAAACCAAGATGGCGGTGTATTACACTTTCTTATCTTATAGTTCTTGTCACTTGATCAAGTTTTTCTTTTAATTCTTAAATCCGATTGTAATAATAGTTTGTTGGTTATTTATTTCCGCGTATTTGACTTTCGCATGTTTGAGGTGGATATCCAATGAATAACAACAGCCATGGATGCAGAAAATTGAAGAATAAGAGATTCCAAATTTCCCATGAAATAACTGAATTGCCAGTCAAGAACTACAAGGAATATCTTAAAAATAGAACTCAATTTTTCTGCATACAAAGTAATTTAACACATGATTTCAATAATAGCAACAAAATGTTTCTAATTTTGAACTCATAAAAATAATTAAGTCCGTTTGTACGAGTTAATACAGCTCAAACTCTGAATTAGAATAAATTAGCGCATATAGCTATTTCTGAATTAATGTTACTCAAAATATTCAGTAAAGAAAGGGGGGGGGGAGCTATTTTTTGCTTTTTCATTTCTCAAAAAATATTTTCAATTCCTCAAAGCAAAGTTGTGCACATGTTTAAGTTACTTTTTTCTTATTTATTTTTTTTAATACACTGCTCGACATTGAAAATGCAACACCAAGAAGGAGTGGTCAGAAATGAATGAAATTTGGTAAGAAGACAGAGACAGCATGGAACAATAAGTGATATTTATTTCAAAATAAATAAGCAAAATTTAGAGCGAGGACGGCGTCGGCTCACTAAGAAGTAGGACCACCGCGGACAGCGATGCACGAAGAAACACGTCTAGGCATGGAGTCAATAAGCCTGCGGATGGTGTCCTGAGGGATGGCACTCCATTGCCTTTCAACCATTTGCCACAGTTCGTCCTCTGAACGAGGCAGTGACAGGTTCTGCAAACGGCGTCCAATCACGTCCCACACATGTTCTATTGGTGACAAGTCAGAGAGTATGGTGGCCAGGAAAGCATCTGTACACCTCGTAGAGCATGTTGGCTGATTCGAGCACTGTGAGGCCGGGCGTTATCCTGTTGAAAAATTGCATTTGGCAGACCCTGAAGGTAGGGGATTGCCACCGGCCGCAGTACATTATCTACATATCGTTGGGCCGTCATGGTGCCCCGAATACGAACTAGAGGTGATACGGAATTGTATGCAATAGCGCCCCAAACCATTATGCCACGTTGTCGCGCTGTGGGGCGTTCCACAGTTACTGCCGGATTCGATCTTTCTCCACGTCGACGCCACACACGTATGCGATGACCAAGGAGATTAAATAGGAGGAGCTAAATCTCTGCTATCTAAAAGTGGCAACGAATTTTCACCCCGCCGCCAGAGGACGCTAGCTGAAACGCTCCCTATCTCGTACGGGAATCAATGTAAATGATACTGAATCTGTCATCTTTTTAAATGCTGCTATGGGGAAGAAAAATTTTTTTTTTCAACTGGATTTTGGTGTAAATCTTCGATTGACATTATGAATTAAATATGAATTTCTTCCCACGAAAATAGGTGCCGTATTCTTTGAGAAATAGGTTTAATCGAATGCACTTACCAACTTGTCAAATCTGACAGAATCTGTCATTTTAAAAGACTGCTGTTGGCAAGAATATTTTTTTTTAATTGGAATTTTGCTCAAACCATCGATTAACATTATGAACTAAATATATTTAATAAATACATTTAAACTAATAATTATTTTGTCTACTAAATATATTTAATTAATAACAAAATTAAATTCTGACATAATTAATTTTTTGCCTCATGCTTAATTTATCAACAATTTAGAGAACTGATTCTCAGCAAAAATTATATCGTACAATGCAAAGAAAATGTCACATACAGTCGCATATATGTCAAATTTGGCAAGTAGCTAGATGCCGTCGATTAAACATCTTTCTTAAAAAATACGGCGAAATTTCAGTGGGGTGGATCAAAGTCATATTTAGTTCATAATGTTAATCAATGGTTTACACCAAAATCCAGTTGAAAAAAAATTTTTTTCTTTCCCATAGCAGCATTTAAAAAGATGACAGATTCAGTATCATTTACATTGATTCCAGTAGGAGATAGGGAGCGTTTCAGCTAGCGTCCTTGGCGGCGTGTGAGAATTCGTTGCCACTTTCAAACTAGCGCATCCGTAGAACATTTCTCTCCTTCTTTCTACTCCGTGGCGATGACTATCGCTGGACAAACAGAAGCGGGATTCATCTGAGAACACTACGGTTTACCATTCTGCCATCCACGTCGCTCTGGTCCGGCACCATTCCAAACGTTGGAGTCTGTGCTGTGAGGTCAATGGCAGTCTTCTTGGCGGGCGCCGTGATTGCAGGCCACGTGCAACCAGTCGACGGGAAATGGTTCTGGTCGACACAGGAACATCCAGGGTACCTTGCACGTGCTGCAGAATCGACGTACAAGTGACTTGCGGGTCCGCCACAGCTTGTCGGTGAATCCGTCGATCCAAGCGGTCTGACGTCACTCTGGCTGCACCTGCACCCCTCAATGTGGCTACATTTCCTCTTTCCAACCATCTCCAACACAGCCGATGCACAGTGCTCGCATCCATGTGGGTATCAGCTGCAATTTGACGTATGGACCAACCTCCCCTTCTCAGTCCGATCACCATACCCCTTGTAAAATCGTCTATATGCTGGAAGTGTCTTCGTTGAGGACGGCGTGGCATTTCCTCCTATCACACGTATCCTTCGAGACAAAAACCAAATTTCTCCAGTCTGGCAGAAAAACCAACAAGAACATAGCCACTTTTCAACTTCATTCTCTTATATCTTACTTCACGTGCGTCGGAGAGCTGCGCATTTCATATCATTTGCATAACTCAGTGACGTGCGTCTACGGTAAAATTTGCATGAATTTCTGACCACTCCTTCTTGGTGTTGCATTTTCAATGTCGAGCAGTGTATAATATGAAATATTTTGTGAGATTTGATTATAAAACATTTCTTTTATTTATGGTATTTTGAAACAACGTATTCAATTGTTCACATGTTCTTTTTATATCAGACTCGGGGCACATATGCACATACTTTTAAAAAAAGAGAGAGGGGGAGTGAATCCTCATATTTAAAAACAAAATTACTTTAATATGAAACGAATCATTTTTTCTCCTAATAGC
Organism: Uloborus plumipes; assembly: GCA_038373865.1. Lineage (NCBI taxonomy): Eukaryota > Metazoa > Arthropoda > Arachnida > Araneae > Uloboridae > Uloborus > Uloborus plumipes. The sequence goes on from JAXGGA010007560.1 coordinate 33,701, forward strand.
CTAGCTGACAGTTTCATTTTAAAGCTTCAGTTTATTGAAATATACATTAACAAAAAAAAAAAAAAAAAAAAACAGCATACATTTATAGTACATACTGTCCGTCCATGAAAGCTGCGCCTAGCACTCGCGAACCGTTCCACTTAAAAAAAGGGGTGATGGGTTGTGAGTGGGAACTTTCCGAAGTTTTCAATTTAAAACTTGCTTTTTTGATATCCTTTTAACATATTCAACTAAACTATGTATTTGAACGTAGTACCGTTCCACCAGGCCGTCATTTCGGGCTTGGGGGGGGGGGGGTAATTTGGAAAATCAATGTATTTACATGAAAGTAGACGTGGTTTTAACCATTTTTTGGCAAATTTACATGGTGTACACATTTTGCACCCCGCCCCCTGGAAAAATTCGAAGTATCGGTCCTGCGTTCCACGTTGTTTGATACGGGTCAAAATGCTTCTTATTGTTCTTCGCCTTATTGTCATATTACGTATCACCCCTATTTTGGTAAGATCAGAGAAGACCTGACGCATGCGTAAATGCGCGGAAGGTTTTACCTAAGAAAATCAGACAGTAAATTCAGGCTATATAGTACAACAGCAAAAACTAAAAGACTGCATAGTGTAAAGAATATACTATTATACAAAGATAATTCTTATTACTAGCTACTCTTCCGTTTTCATAATGATGTTTTTTTTAAATGAATTTAGGCTTGAATTTTTGATTAAATTGAAACAGTTGGTATATTTTTCTATCCTGTTACTATTTTATAACATAAAGCTGTTGACCAACTGCTTAGTTAAAAAAATATTTTTTAATAAAAATAAAAATTTATGAATTTAGTAGATGAAAAAAAAATGTTTTTCAAAGTTCACAATTTTCTTTTAACTTAGAAGACCATACGGTAATTTTACCTAAGAACAATACGATTGGTGTAACAATGAACAAAGCAATCGAAAGAGCATCTCTAGACACATTTTTGACGTAAAATCTATTTGCCCTCGTCCACCCGTTATCGAGACATAAGGTCTTAATCTTACGATATTTTAAGAAAAGCCCCAAATTTAAAGACTTAAGGAGAAACTGTATTATGCAGAGGACATCTATCTGCAAATCATGTAAAAGATGTTTGCCATTACTCACTGAAACGTGCTATATTTGGCTGCTTTTCTTAAAAATTTAGTCAGACTTTACAACCTCATATTTCGATTACGGGGACCCGAGGGCAAATACTTTATGCGTCTAGAAACATGTTTTACAATGTTCTATCGACTGTTACTCATTTAAATTTTTTCATTACTACATTATTATAGTACGGTTCAACTGGTTATTATGGAGATAAGCATTTGAACTGTTCACTCTGTCCCAGATATGAACTCTTTCCACTCACAAGTGCCACATCAGCAACTTTTAGATAGGTAATTATTCGGTAAAATGCGCAGTTTCATTCGATAAATTGATTAGAATTTGGTTAGCCTCTGTCAACAAATACAAAAATACAATAACTATTAAATTATGAATAGGCTTTTCTAAATAAAGAAATTGTAACTCAAAGTTACACTGAATGAAAATATTCAAATTACTTAATATCAGTATACTATATATTCTATATAAAGTTCAGTAATTTTTTGCAAGAACTTCTGTCAAAAAATTAAATATTGCTTGTATTAAAATCAATGATATCGTGAGAAATTCAACATGCTTTTATTTTGTTAATTGTAGCACCACTGTATGAAAGCAATCCTTGTTTTCAAGTAATAATCTAAAGCGGCTTCCAAAACCTGTGGCACGCATATCGTTGGTGGTACGCGACTTGCTTGTTAGTGGTACGTGAAAAATAATCAATAATGGTGGACGTAGAGAACATAAACTTCAAAACATATCATAGAAAGTTGTTTTTTATAATTTATTAAAATTACTAATAATATCATAAAGTAAATTTAAGCAGTCAATGCTCAAATTTTCAGCAGTCAATATCGTTTATCTTTTAGAGTGCACTTTTAAGTTTAGCCGCTCGCCATCAGTAAACTTCAAAAAATTATGTTTTTCGAAACAAGCACAATTATCGCATTGAATTTCATAAAAATATTTAAATGTGATAAGAGAATAAATTTGTTTTTTTTTTTTTTTTTGTTATTTTGTGTTTTTTAGAAAAACCTTTTATTAGTAACGAAGTATGCCAAATTAGTTGCAAAACATAAAAGTTTGAGCAAACACATAGAGACATATACATATAACTTACAGTAAATTTCTATTTCAATGATTTTACATCCGGCACAAAGTTTGGGAGTGTTACAAGAGAATTACTCTCTCTTTATGTGATGTATAAACATGGTTGCATTATAAAACGTTCAATGCAAACAAATAAACACACTCTCAATAAAAATAAATAACTATTTTTTTTAAATCACGAAATACAATAATTTTTCTGAAGTGGTACAATTATGCATGACGTACAGTGCATCCAAGTGGTACGTGAGCTGAAAAAAGGTTGGGAAACGCCTATTTAAAGAAAACTGGTCTCTAAAGATTTTTTTTTTCAAGTCCTTCTTTTACATATCAAAACTGATAACAGTGACAGTGGAGATATCTCTAAGAGTAGATTATTAAACAGACTCCCTGTAATTCTTCCTTCAACCTTGAACCTATTATCAATTTGAAGCTTGTGAATGAATAGCTTCCTTGGTAACGCCACTCCGAGGTTTGCAGCCAAAGGGAGGAGTACTTCTGCTTTTACCACTAACACCATGACGATCGACTTCTATCAAATTCCGGCCAGTCCACCTTGCCGGACGATTACTTTTACAGCGCAACATTTGGGGATAAAACTGAACAATAAATATGTGGATCTGTTTAAAGGAGAACATATGAAACCTGAATTCTTAAAAGTAAGTAACATAAAAACATAGAATTTTATTAACTCTTTTTTATTTTTATTTTTTTTCAAGTTTTTTGACCCCTTCTCTGCTTTTTTCACTTTATCCACCCCTCCTCTTTCATTTCATAGACTAAATTTAAAAATGCGTTTTACCACAATTCTTGCTACACCCTCCCCCCCCCCCTTGTCTCAAACTGTCACAATTTCACGACCCCGTCCCCCTCGAACACACCCCTTTGTCTCTTAAGTTTGTATATGAATCAAGAATATGCAAACACTCTCCCTCTCTTCCCCCTTTTCGCTACATGTTCTTCCATTTTCTTTTATATCCTATTGTATAGTAGGATTGTTATTTATTGGATGTCTCACATAACTCGACCCATGCTCTCTTGAGACGATATTTGCCGATCTACTTTAATTGTGCCGCATTACTAAAAAGCTGATCATAAAATAACGCGTAGATATAACATATTGACATAAAATATTTTTTGAATTTCAAAATACAAAATTTTCTTACAGTAGTAAAAGCAGATTCAAGTTTCAAGTAAAAAGAGTTAGAAAATCAACAACGAATGTTATGTTAGTCATTGTGGAACGACGCAGCACTCTTTTGTTGTTAAATGTGGAGAACATTCTTGAGTTATTATACGTTGAATACCAGCTAAGATAATTTCGTATTTTAATTTTTGTATCTTGTCACGTTTTCAGCTCATAACAAAAATTTGCAAATTTTTTCTACTTATGTGTATGAAATTTTGGTTTGCTATTTTTAGATGAATCCTCAACATAAGGTTCCAGTCATCGATGACGACGGATTCTTTTTGTCAGAAAGGTAAACATGCGGTTTTCTACTTTTAAATTTGGAGGCATTAAGAAAGTAAAACAGCAGTCGAAAACTTTGTACTATGAAATGAGCAAAAATAGACAACGTTTTAAAAAGCACAAATACAGGGTGTCCACTCCTATCGTGGACCAATAGCTAATTTCTAAACCGTTAGAGATACGCATATAGTTCATTTAGGAAAAAATCTCCAAATTACGAAAGGAATTTTGGGTCTATTCAATGTTTTTCAAAAAATCAAATTTTGAAAGAGTTACGAAATTTAAATTTTTATACAGCCCCCCAGTCCTATCAATCATATTTAGTAAAACATTCTTGACACTGTAACGTTTAAAACTAAAAAAAAATCACTCTTCTACCACAAAAATTGACCGAGTTATGAAGTTTTGAAAAATCAAGATTTTGCATTATTTCATGACGTCATCGAGAGATCACTAAAGGGACCGTATGCGAAATTCTTCAAAATCTTGATTTTTCAAAACGTCATAACTCTGTCAATTTTTATGGTAGAACAGTGATTTTTTTTTTGTTTTAAATGTTACAGTGTCAAGAATGTTTTACTAAATATGATTGATAGGACTGGGGGGCTGTATAAAAATTTAAATTTCGTAACTTTTTCAAAATTTGATTTTTTGAAAAACATTGAATAGACCCAAAATTCCTTTCGTAATTTGGAGATTTTTTCCTAAATGAACTATATGCGTATCTCTAACGGTTTAGAAATTAGCTATTGGTCCACGATAGGAGTGGACACCCTGTATATACATTAAAAAGAGTTCAAAACTCAGCAAACAGCTGTTTCGGGGCTATAAAATGCAAGCCCATCATTAGTGCCTAAAAATAAAAAGAAAAAGACAGGTTCACATGCCAAAGACTGTCAGGTGAACCGACAGGTTCTCATGACCAGTCTTTGGCTTGAGTTATCACCACCAGGTGGCTCTTTGTGACGTAGTGTACCTAAATACAAAGTTATATGACCATTTGAGAACGGGAAATATTTTTTTTTAAGTTCTGAAAAGTTTTATCTGAATCAAATACATGGTGGCTCAAAACTGTAAAGAGTTTTATCTCAGTTTGAGCTCGAATGCAGATACCTTAATTGAGCTTAGTATTATGCAAGAGCGGTGGCAACTATTATAATATGTTGTATCATTTCAAAAAATCTGGTATGGACCCCACACTACTTCCTTTTACGTGTAAGTTTCTTAGTAGTTGCCTTAAGTGTTAAAAAAAGTGCTTGGAGTGAGCAAGGTAACAATTCAAATATTTACTCCCCTAATCTGCCACGAAACAATACAAAAAATATTTTACAATGGTTAATTTTCTAAATATTGCTGATTTTAATATCATTCAGTGAATTTTTCGCAAAATATCGCCAATAGCGCCAAGTTGAACCCAAATTCAAAAAATAATTTTTTCGCCAAATTTGTCGAAAACTTGGCGATATGTCGCCAAGTTGGCGTCAAACACTTGGCGACCAAAACCTTAGTAACATATCGCCAAGTGGTCGCGCTAATTCATATCACTCGAGTCTGCATTGAAATTAACACTGATTTACCCCAAAAAAGGGGAAAACACCCCCTTGGGAACATTCAAATGCAACCACAAGGGGAGGTGCACAACTAGACCATCCTCAGAGCCTACATACCAAGCTAGAAGCTTCTACGGCATATAGTTTTTGAGTTGTGCGACACACATACGCACATACATCCGCACATACATCCGCACACACATCCGCACATACGTACATACAGAGGTCACGAGAAAACTCGTCGTAATTAATTCGGGGTGGTTGAAAAGGATTTTTCGGCTGCTTATATGTTGGTAGGTACATATGCACGTGCTGACAGGTCGAAAAAACTACTGAACATTCATTCGGGGGTGAGCAAAATCCTAATTTAGACTCAAATTTGAGCGATTTTTTTTCGCGATCACAATACTTCCTTTACTACGTAAAAGGAAGTAAAAAAAGAACGCACTCAAATGCATTTATTCAAGCATTCTATTCTTAAATAATAACGGCAAGTATGTTTCAAAGTGTAATGTCTATTCCCAAGATCTTTTTCTTTCTCCATTTCAGCCATGCTATTGCACCTTATCTTGTGAATAAGTATGCTCCAAACCACCCTATTTACCCTGAAGATCCACAGAAAAGAGCAGTCATCGACAGGATGCTTTATTTTGACGCGAATTTGTTTTCAGTTCTATTTGACATCATGGTAAGTATTTCTCAATATTTTTGAAAGAAAAAAAATGCTAGCATCAAATTGTTAATTATTTCAGTTCATGTTTTGAGAGAAAAGTATTATGGTATTTAGTAGTATTTATGTCTTATGTCCACGTGAAAATCGCTACAAAATTTCTCTCAAAATTCTTTCCTAATAATTTTCGTTTCTCGATTTAAAAATTCAATAACCGGAAACGTTTATAGTTAATCAAGATCAATTTTATGAGAACAAAACAGTAGCTATTTCTTCAAAAAAAAAAAAAAACAAAAAAAAGGAAATTTTCTTGACTACATAGCATATAGTCTGGCTACAGGAAATTCAAAACCTTTTCCTTTTTATGTAATAATGCTACCTAGATTTTACGATTTTCCTTAAACATAGGTTTCATTGATTGCTTGTTAAATCAATACTGGCTTAGCAAATATTTCATAACTTTTTGGTATTCTTATTTTTTTTACGCACAGTGCTAAAATTGATTTGTCGTATGAGTTTTAAATAAAATAAAATGTTCATTCATTCCGACATCATAATTAGATACCTTTATGGCAAAAGGGAATATACCCAAGTCAAGAAAACCTTGAAGCTCTCAAGAAACAATTGAACTTCTTTTTTTAAGCTTTTTAAGTAAATATGCACTTATAATGCATCAACATACAATATATAAGTCTTTAGTACTAATAATAGTATTGAACATATTACTTTTAAACATTCAAAGAACGTTAATTTTATCTTTTATTCAGTTACATACATACATACAAACAATCCCACATGTGAAACAAATAAAAGCGTATTAAAAAGAAAAAGAAAAGACAGCAGCAGTTTCTTCAGGAAAACAGAAAATAGGGCATTTTCTTGACTACGTAGCATAAAGGCGACAGGAAACTCAAAATCTTTTAATTTTTACATTATAACACTGCCCAGATTTTACGATTTTTTTCAAACATAAATTTCATTGATCAATTTCATTTGTTGGCAACTAAATGAATACGGGCTTAATAAATATTGCATAACTTTCTGATCTTTTCAATTTATTTACTTAGAAATACTAAAATGGATATGTTGCCTGTTTTTTTATAAAATGAAAGTGTTTATTTATATATTTTTAAATGTTTTTTTTAATCTCATAATCATGATTAGATGCCTTTATGGCAAAAGGGGATGTACCCAAGTCAGGAAAACCTTGAAGCTCTCAAGAAACAACTGAACTTCTTTGAAGAAAGTTTGGGCAGGACTTCTTATGCCGCTGCAGATCATATTACTCTGCCTGATTTCTTCCTTGTTGCAAATGTTGAGCATTTTAAGGTAAATAATTCTCAATATCTTTGTTTTGCTAAAAATTATTGCTAGTAATGCGTCCATCGCCCGCAAAAATTTTTAGCACAGAAGCGTTTGAAGAATATGTACTAAGTGTATGAAAATTGATTTTTCTTTTGGACACGTTTTATGAAGTTAGCTTTGGTTTGGACCAAACTCTAGGAAAGGAATTTTTTTTAAATAAACCTTTTTTTTTTTTTTTCAGTTTCTGTAGGCGAGGTTGGTTTTTTGACATCAAGCACTTCTTTTTGATGTGACATGAGTCAAAAGTGGTTTAAACTGACAAAGACCGGAATTGATGCTCAGTAATTAACTTGAATTTTGTAATCCAATAATTTTTCCGCATATTTTAAATTCACGTTAAATATGTAGGGTCAATTGGGTAAAATGGAACAAACTCTATTACTCATCAATTGTGAATGGCAGATTTTTTTTCAAAATTTTGAATGAATTTACGGTGTCAAAGAGTACGATTTCTGACAGTTTCATGAAAATCTGAGTTGGTGAAGCAAATAATAGAGTCTGTTACATGCAATAATCAATTTAATATCCTACTCTTAGGTGCTAATTGGCATTCATTAGAAATCATTAAGAAAGAAACTACTAAAAACGTGAACAATAGCTCAACTAGTCTGAATTAATTATTTACATTTGAGAAATATTGGCTGTTAACTTTAATGTCATTTTATTACAAAAAGATATTTTAATTGCGTTAAAAATTACTTAAAAAAATGATAAGTTGTAGGGTTCGCTTAAAATTTCAAAGAATAATTTTACCCTGAGAATAACTCAAAATGTTATTTCAATTTGATTTAAAAAATGAAAAATAAAAAATGAATTAGATGCTCACAGGTGGAGCCACGCATTTTCATTTCGGAGCATTCTTAGGTAAGCTGAGTGAAGCAGCGTTTTTTTTGTTTTATAAAGAATGAAATTGATTGGAAACAAGAAAACCGTTTTCGTCAATTACATTCAATTGAAAATCTTATTTGTAAACGCTGATTCACATTTAGCAGCAGGCAATCTAGAATTATTCTGGAAAATATGAAAAACATCATTAGAGTGACAATATACGGTGACGTTTTCCAAACATCCTATCAGAGGGCTAGAATTAACCCCTTGGTTCCTATTGGAGTAAAGGTAGCTTATTTGCAGCCAGCATTGAGGCAGAACACTATCTCTGGCAGAACTACATGTAATGCACCGTCAGCTCAGTTATATCATCCAGAAACTGCTGGGTAGTATCTTCTCTGCATACAGTTTGGTTACTACCTATTCCAGATTGGTGAGTTCTAAGAAGGACAAACTGCAGTGTCTGGGTGGTATAACCGAGATGGCAGGGTATTACACATAGCACTTTTTCTTGATAAAGTTTTTCTTTTAATTCGTTGATGCGTTTATAATAAATTTTTGGTTTTTATTCAGCTATTTGACTTCGATATGAGTGGATACCCAAGAATAACAGCATGGATGCAGAAATTGAAGAACGAAATTCCAAATTTCCATGAAATAAATGAGCTGCCAGTCAAGAAATACAAGGAATACCTCAAAAATAGAACTCAATTTCCGTAAACTCTTACAAATATACAAATGGTTTTTTTCTGCATACAATGTAATTCAACCACATTTCAATAAAATAACAAAATGCCCCTCATTTTGAACGTAAAAAAGTCCTAAAGTTCGTTTGTATAATTGATACTGTTCAAACTGGGAATTAGAGCCTATAGTAAATTCTGAATCAATGTTACTCTAAATTTTTATTAGACAATAGGGGAGGGCGCATTTTTTTACTTCTTCATTTCCCAAAAACATAATCAATTTCTTAAAGCAAATTTGTGCTCATGTTTAAATTGTTTTTTCTTTGTTATGAAAATTTGAGGTATGATAATAAAGTATTTCTTTATTTCATGGTATTTTTAAACAACGTGTTCAATTGTTCACACGTTCTTTTTGTATACTTGGGGCACATATGAAAGATTATTTTCCGTGTAAGACAAAGACATTGAAAACGCATCGAGTGCGAAACATCGATGCCTGAAATACATCGATGAAAAAAACATCAATGCTTCGAAAATTATGATTCACTTGGCATCTTTAGTATAGCCCGTTGCAAAATTTGCGACAAATGAAGATCAGAGTGAGACACCAAACTAGCTGCTTAATTCTGCCAAATTTCGAACTCACTCTGCATGGAGAAGCTTGAAAATACTTTATAACTTCTACATTAGTAAGGTCAAAATTAAAATGGATCTAATTGTTTTAGAAAACGTACCACATCTCTACATCAATAAAACACAGGAATCCGGGTTTGGTGAAACTTTATAAGTGTAAATGTTCTTATAACATAATTTTCACTACTCTTAAGTATCAGTAGGATAATTCCACCGCTACAGACGTAGCAATCAATCTTTTAAACGTTTTTGCTATTTTTTTCTAATCAATAAATTCGCACTAATATTTAGGATAGCATAAATATCATAGAATTATACAAGAGAAAAAAATTTGTAGACTTTTCAAACCAAATTGAAATTTAAGGGGCAAGTATATAAAGGTGATATGTGACAATTTTTGAAACTTACTTTTACCATGGATGAAGGTGATAAGTCCATCAGTATCATGTGCCCTTAGTCACAGAAATGGTTGATGACTAAGTATATGACCCTGTTTTACCCGTTGGTTTACCCCGTTGTTTTACCCGTTTTGATCCATCAAAAAAAAAGAAATAACGCAATATTTTTTTTAATGCTTTTTCTACAAATTTAAAAAATTGTCATATGTCATCTTTATCCACTTGCACCTTAAATTATGTGTGTTTAAAGTTTGATTGCTACGTCCGTAATGGTGGAATCGTCCAATAATGTTTCATCGGACCATTCAACAGGTACATCTGCAACACAGCATACAGACAGCATTTTAGAATTTCATCATTAAAAAAAATACAAACAAAATAAGAGAAAAAGCAAAAGACGTTCTCAATTTATTCGTGATTTTAAAAGCATAATCATTCATATTTACCTTTAGCAAATATCTTAAAATCAAAATGTAGTTTCAAAACTTTTCAAAAATATTGAAAAATACAGAGCTTTAATCAAGAAAGAAATAGCCAAAAAAGGAAAAAAAAAAAGAAATATGAATAAAGGAAAAAAAGAAAAGAAAAGAAAAAAGAACTACGGTATTTTGATAAACAAAAGAAAGCAGATAATATTTATTTTTAAAAACAGGGAAATATTTTTTCTCAATGATATATTTTTCATGATTGTAATGCGTGATACAAACCATTACCATCAAAATAGCTTCCTGAAAATGGTGTCCTGAAAAAGGACATTTTTGTTCTTTTTTTTCTGGGGTTTTTAATTCATATCTTCGCTAACTGAAGCCTCACATAGAAAAGACACAAATACAGACCCCATTCTTTAAAGGATGATTTTGAAACATGTCGTGAATCATTGTTCAAAGGGAAAATGAAACGATTGAAAATCTCTGATTGCTCAAAAGCATGCCCCAAAACAGTACCGTAAGCTCCATTAAACAGTAGATTAATTCGCCAAATGAATAAACAATCTATTAATCGACATTAAAAGTACCATCAAAATTGAAAGAAATCCGTCAACTATGCTCACGCAACCATTAAGCAAGAATCAAAGTTCCATTAAAATGCAAAAATAAAGTATCAGCGGCCATAAAAGGCATTGCACTACTTCCGCCAGTGTAGGAAATGAACAAGTCGCCAAGCGATAGGGGCAACAGTGGAACCTCTTTAATTCAAACATACTTTGATATTAACTGCACCTTTTTCTTTTTCTTTTTTCTGTTATTTATTTATTTATTTCTTTATATACATTTTTTAAATTATAATTTTTTATTTATTTATTTAATTTTCTTTTTAATTTATTTATTATTATTTATATATTTTTTTATTTATTCCTTCATTTATTTTTATATTTTTTTATTCATTTTTTTATTTATGAATTTATTTTTTTCCATTACCTTCATGTTAATATTTTACAACTATATTTTTAGTTTAATTTATTATTAACCAAAATTATTTTTCTTCTGCATATACCAAAATTGTATGTCCACCCATGTGGGTTGTTTTGCAAATTTTCACATACGTTATTCCGTAATTTGTTAAATTAACATTATTGGATATGTACAAAGGCATGGCGTATTCAGAAAAAAAAATCCAAACATACTTGGGACTGAGGGAATTTCTATTGTTAAATCGTTCAGATTACAGGACGTTTTATTCTTTTCAAATGTCCGGCTCATAACAACAGCTAGAACAGTGTTTCTTTCAGGCATCTCCCCGGAGGGGCACTGCCCCCCCGGAGAAAGTCAACTGCCCCCCCCCCCCCGGGGGAAATCTCAGTTTGCACCAACACACACACACAAAAGAATAACAAAATAAATAAATCAATAAAGTATAAATAATCAATTAACAAACAAGTAAATATTAAATAAGTATAAAAATAAATGACAGCTTTAAAACATGTATCGGTATTTGTGTGTGTGGGGGGGGGGGGGGGTAATCAAAGATGGCCTGCAATTGCGTCTTAGGACGTCAGTGTCGGAAAAATACTGGGAAAATTTTCGAGCCTTATTCTTTTTCCATTGACATCAAAAATTGCCTACAGTTGAGCTTTTTGTTTTGAAAGTGGGGGATTTCAATTTCAGAACATTTCCAGGGAGAGTCCTGAATTGCATTAATATTCATAATGTTATCAAAGAGAGTCTAGAATTGCATTTTTAGATATTCAATTTTTAAAAATTTAAAAATTCTAACCTTTTTTAAAGATGGTTAATATGCAATTTTGGAAAATTATGAGAGAGGGTAGTCTGTGGACTCTATCCTTTCCCTTATAGACCAAAAATGATTTACGATTGCGATTCCAGGATTTCAATCGCAAAAATTTTGAAAGATAAAGTCCTAAATCCATCCCTTTCTCTGATGCCATCAAAATACACTAAAATTGTTTTTATGTTTAAATTTCAAAAACTTTTCCTGGGTAGAGCTCCGAACTCGAACCCTAACGTCATCAGAGACGGCTTAGATTTTCCTTTCAGGACTTCTATTTCGGAAAAGTTCCAAAAGAGCTTCACAAACCACATTTATCTTCCCTATCTCATCAAACATAGCTTACAATTTCGCGTTTAGGATTTAAATTTGGACTTTATTTTCTTGAAGATAGTTTCAAAACCTGTCCCTTTCTTTAACTCAACACACGGACCAACAATTGCGGTTTTAGGCCTTCAGTTTGCAAAAAAAAAATCTGGGGGAGAGTCCGTGACCCTCTCCTCCTAGTTATAGGGGGCCTTACATTAAATATCATGTCAGATGACCTACAATTGCGTATTCAGAGTTCCGATATCGAAATATTTTGAGGGTGGTGTCTTGAACTTCATACCTTACCGAACGTCATCAACATGCCTATACATTTGTGCATTTAGGGCTTCAAGTTGGGAATTTTTCTGAGGGAGTGCCTCCGAATCCCTCTTAAGGTTTTTAATTATCTAATGAAATTTTTTTTTGGAACAAAAAAGTTTTTGGAGTTTCAGTTTCGAAAAATTACCAGGCGGAAAACTAAGCTTTTAAAACATTTATCGCCTTTCCCATGGGAATTTATTTAGGGAGGGGGAAAGCCAATCATTAAGATAAATTTATGAATTGATGTTTCAAAATATTAAAGTTTTTATTGCGAGTAAGAAATTTTTAAGTTATTTCGGAGGGGAGAGAGGTTGTCAACATCCGCTCCCTTTAATACGACGCCCTTAGCAACCGCGTACCAAGCTTTGGGGGAGGTTACTGTCGGAAAAGGAGGGGGGGGGGACAAAGTAAAATTGTAGGGGTCAAATGGGGGAGGGTTGGCCAAATTTATCGAAATCCAGCTGGCTTTTGTTTTTGGAAGAGATCATTATAAAAAAGGGGGAGGAGGGCAAAACTACAATGTTAGATCTCAAATTTAGTAGGACGGGGGCAATCTATCGAAAAAAGTCCCCAAAATAGTGTTTTAGGCTATTTTGCCCCCCCCTCCCCGTGAAATTCGTGCTGTTCTTTTTGCCCCTCTGGATTCTCAAAGTGCCCCCCCGCCCCCCCAGAGCAAAATGTCTGAAAGAAACACTGAGCTAGAACATGACTAAAATGAATCATAAGATGAATGAAAGAGAAATGATTTGCAGTATAAAAAAGGGTGCATTCAATTAATAACAAACATAGATTTTATGAAACGTTTTTCAGCAGAAAGTAAATTATATCAATGAACAAACGATTAAGTAGTCATATGTTTAGCGTGTTCTCTGAAGGGACTATGTTTATTAAGATACAATCACTCTCACTGAGCTGTACGCTATATTACTCGTAATTTTATTCACACACTGCAAAAAATGAACTGTTTTTTACAGTATAATACCTAGCAGCCGAGGTTTCAATTTAAAACTCTGAAATGCACAGTAATAAACTGTAAAACTAGCAATTTTAATTTTTTTCTCTAAAGTTAGAAATTTTAGTTTATTGACGTAAAATTTAGCTGTATTATTCTGTAAGAGCA
>JAXGGA010007560.1:50000-61883 GCA_038373865.1 Uloborus plumipes
TCATTGACTTAAATCAATTATTACTTTAAGAAAATCATAGTTCTGCGGACACCAAATGTGCAAGTAAATTTGAAATGACCCACATGCATTTGGCCACTTCTGTATCAAATAGAAAGTTTCACCAAACAAAAAAAAAAAAAACTAATTTTCTAACTAAGGACTAATTTTCCCCAAAACATATTATTAGTATTACAAAATGAAGTCATTCTATAATGAATTTAGCAAAAGTCATTACCTCTTTGCTTTCGTTTTTAGATAAATTCTCAACATACAGTTCCAGTAATAAATGACAATGGATTCTATTTATCAGAAAGGTAATGATGCATTTTTATACATTCATTTAAGTTTATGATATGTTTGTTTGTAAAAAATGCATGCGCTATTTCACTTGTGGTTTTATATCACTTTGCATTTCTTAGACTGCAAACCCCATTAAATATGCAGAAAAATATGCATTTAAAATATTTGCACGTAATCATATGTCTTCTAACAACAAATTTTGAGCTATTTTTAAACTAAAAACTTAGTAATATACAGTAAGTTACCGCCCATAAGGTAGGTCAGCCGGATATCCACAAGCAATACACCAACAGCGAGGTTATAACATCTTGTGGATGCAGTTTTGGCCTTGTTATGTACTCATCAGTCTGGAATAGTTACTAACCAAACTGGAGGCAAATGTCCTCCTATTTCAGCACATTCAAATGAGACAACATTTGCCTCCAACTCGGTTGAAAACTTAGTGAAGCGTCAATATATGGGGGCCAAGACCCAGCATGCCCATCTCAGTTTTCATAACCGAAGTCTGTGGGTTAGAAAGCAAATGTTCCGATTGTGTTGTTAGTCGAACGCAGAACCTTCAGTGTTTGATTCCCAATGATAGTTATTTCATTGACCCACTAAAAGAATTATAAAAAGTCGGCCGTATCCAATCCAGGCCTGAAGTGTTGAGACGTGAAACGCTACCAGTGTGCCACAGGGCTTCCTATGCTATTTCTATCAAGTATTATTTTATCAGATGCATTGAGCTATATCTAAACAAAACACTTTTAATGAAGATATTTTAGCAAAACTTCCAATGCGAAAAAAGGGTATGTAAATAGAGGCCAATAAGTTCATTCACACAATTTGAACTGTAATTTGTCACTGACGTAGTGAGCAATAAATTCGCCCCACTACTAATTCTCTTTTATAATTATCACAGTTATTTTTATAATGTGTATTATTACTCAAAGGATGTGAAGACAGCATTGCAGTAAGATATTTTCATTTCAAAAAAGCAACCTTTTCAGGTGTATTTATTTGTTCAAGCTCTTGTCACAAACAGTAACTATCAACATCTTTATTTCACATTATAATAAGTTTTCCGGAGATGATTTTTTTTTCCATTTCAGTCGTGCTATTGCAACTTATCTTGTGAATAAATATGCCCCAAACCACCCTATTTACCCTGAAGACCCACAGAAAAGAGCAGTCATCGACAGGATGCTGTATTTCGACTCTAATCTGTTTACAGTAGAAAGAAACATTATGGTATGTACTTCGCAATATTTGCAGAAAATTCCTGGCATCAACTTGTTATTTATGTCAGTTTCCAGAAACATAGCTATAACTCTCTCTGATCTTTTAGATATCTTTACTTTGAATGCTAACAGTAATGTGTGCTGTGTTTATATATATGGAACAAAAATATGTGCTTATCCCAAAATCGTTAATAGGTGGAACTATGGCATAAAGAAATACCGCCAAGTCAGGAAAATCTTGAAGCACTCGAGAAGCAATTGACCTTCTTTGAAGAATTTTTGGGCAAGACTTCTTATGCTGCTGCAGATTACATTACTCTGGCTGATTTCTCATTGGTTGCACATATTGAGCAACTTCGGGTAAACTAATTTCAATGCTTTCATTTCAGTCGAAACCATTGCGTATTCACGTATCTAGTCTAGCGTCTACGACATCGAAAAACTTTTAGATAAAGTATCTTTGAAGTTTGTTGTTTGTTTAGAAGTTGCACAGAATGTATGAAAATTGATTTTAACTTTTGGAGATCCTATATTTACTATTATTTTGCATATTTATCTTTAGGGATATCTTCCTTGAACGCAAGATTCGATGTTTTGAATTTTAAATTTAATTTAATTAGCAATACAAGCCAAATTTTATGAGAATAAATCGCTGATGATAGAAGAAATATGCGGTACCAGTATACCGCCTATTTCTACAAGCAATAATGTAGCATCATATCAGCATATAAAGATATGATTAGATTAACTGAAATTTTTGACTGTTGGCATCTATAATCATATATTTATTTTATTTCATACTTTTTAGTGCGAATCAAACTCCCAGAAATAGTCTTTAGATTGAAAATCATTTTTCATATTTTATTTCAAAGTTTATTTTATTTCAAAGGTGAACTTTTGAAACATCTGTGTTATATTTAATGTTATAGGGCATTAAACGAAAACGATGCCATTTCATCCCGCACTTGACGCTCATATATTTCATTAAAAAGTAGTAATTTTAAAAGATAACTGAGTTATTTGCCGAAAAATGCCCATTGCCCACACCGGTTTGTGATTTCTTAACCCAACAAAATTGTATTCATTGCCCTTCAAAATCACTACTTTTTAATGGATTACGTAAGCTTCACGTGCGGGACAAGATGGCGACTTTTTCGTTGAAGTACCCTATACCTTTCTTGTTGTAAAAGAAATCGGCATTCATTACCTTTTTGATAGGACATTTAATATTAGGTTTAGCTTTGAAATTAATGTCTTAAATTTACTAACAAATTTTTAGTTTTGTAATTACTACACTAAAAAATTTGTGTAACTTACTCCATGAATACGGTATCAGCAGTGCTGCCTCCACTGCTATGGAGTGACTTAACTGATACATCTGGTGTTAGATTACACCATGGTAATGTAACTATAGCGAACGTTTGACTAATTTCTGTGTGCAAGGTTACGACAGAATTCTCCGTCAAAAGAAAGAAAAAGAGCATTCATCTGGCTGGAACATTACTTTCATTTATTCGTTTATTTAATGTTTGTCGGGTTAATGCTTCCCTACTACCTATCAATGTTACACAAATTCGCAACACAAGTTATTTTAATCACACAAGTTAATTTATTAATACAAGTTAATTTAATTACATGCGATAGGATCGAACCCCGATCCGCGAACTTACCGCGTACAGAACAATGCAAGCGCTTTGACCACTTCGTCGGTGAAGGTTCGTCTTGGTTACGTTAATAAGACTTTAAGAGCTCTGCGCTGATGAAAGCGGAAGTGTCGTACCTTTCGCAGGGCTCAATTTAATCCGGTAACCGGAAGCAAAGTGTTAAAATTATGACAGAGGAAGTAGAAAAATAGCCTTTAATAATAATAAAAAACGGTTGGACTTTACAATTTAGAATACAAATGTAGTTTTCGGTGAAGCTGTTTATCTAACGCTGCAAGTTTTCAACAAAAAAGAAATTAAAAGAGTAGATTTCTGTCAGTTTATTTATTTATGTGTTTTGAGTATTTTTACTCCGCAAACTTGGAACTAATTGCGTCAGAAAATATATTAATCGGACCCGATAGTAAAAAATGGTCACTAAGTTTCACTAAGTCCACCTCCAAATCCTAAGCAACCTCCTTAGCAGTAAACTTGATGCACCCTAACCTTTAGTTTTTAATTAAGTTAAAGAAAGTAGCTCCTTGGGCACTAAAAATTTTTGATACTTTTTCTTAAGTTCGTTTTTCTCCTTAGACTGTCATGTTAATTTAAAATATTCACTTGTGATTTTAATTAATGGATTTTATATTTTATTAAGGTGATTGACTTCGATTTGAGTGGATATCCAAGAATAACAGCATGGAGGAAAAAACTGAAGAAAGAGATTCCAAATTTCCATGAAATAAATGAAGTACCAGTTCAAAAATGCAAGGAAATTTTTCGAAATAGAAAACTAATTCCATAAATGAAAAAAAAAAATACTTCTGTTATCCTTTTGCGTAAAATGTGTTGTAAAATAATATTTAAAAAAAAAATGTTTATATTTTCTGTAATTATGAACTTATGCAAGTTCTAAAATGCGTATGTATAAATTGAAATAATTTCAAACTATGTATTAGTGGTAATTTTGAACTAATGTAACTTAAAATGTTCACTACGAATAAAATTAAATATTAAGAAATAAACTTATTCAATTAATGTTTAAATGCTTTTTAATTTTTTTTATTTATAAAATAAAACTTTTAAATAAAATGTACTGTCTCCTGAAATATATTTTTTAAATTCAATGTCATTTGTTTGATTTCAAGCACCAGTTAAAGAAAACAATCGGTTATCTATCTTAAAGCAAACTATCTTTTTATAAAAAAATCTTTTTTTAGGTCCCTTTATTATATCTGTTGCCACACATATCATTTCAGATATCTTAGTATCACTGACACAATGACTTTTCAAAAAGTTCCGTGATACGCCTTCTTCAACCTTCAACCTAATGTTATCAGTCGTAAACCTAAGAACAAATCGCTTTCAACTGAAATGTCACTTTAAGGTTTTGAGCCTAAGTGTAACTATAATTTTATTTCGTTCTTTACCATGACCATCGACTTCTACCAAATTCCGGCCAGTCCACCTTGCCGGGCGGTTACTATGACCGCGCAACACCTGGGGATAAAACTGAATGAGAAATATGTGGACTTGTTCAATGGAGAGCATTTAAAGCCGGAATTTTTAAAAGTAAGCCAAAAGAAAGTAAATAAATAAATAATTCAAAACCTAGTATTCAAACTACTGGTTTCGAAGAAAACAAGAGGAAGGGAGAGAAAATATTTCCTAAAATTAATTAACAGCCTTACTTTCATTATGTTATAAGAATTGTTTTTCAATAGATTCGTTGGAATGCTAAGAGAAAAACGCTCAATGTCCTCTTTAAAATTTCTGATTATTTCATGAAGCGTTAATATGTTTAGAAAATTATAATTTAATAGCTATAATTTCATATCAGAAGGTTGCGTGTTCATATCACGTCCGGGTCACCACTTGTCGCGTACGGAGTGACGTGTGCCCCCGGTGGAAGCAGGGACTTCAGTGAAGCCAACCCAGTGTTTTGGCCGCTGAACCAAAAGGCCTCATGACTCAGCGGGCAAAGTTGGTTTATGTTCTCTCTAAGTACGCCACAGTACTGTGATCGTCAAAAATGGTATTAAACGAAAGGATTTGTGAGAAATGGCTTGACAGCCACAAAAAGCTGTAATATTAGACGAAGTTAAACTTATGTTTTTTTGGTGCAGACAGCATGTTGAAGAAAGTTGCCCCCCCCCCCCCCGGAGTAGTTTTAAAAGTATTCTAGAAAAATATTGAAGTGGAAATCTATCGCCTTTATCTACGGTTAAAATAATTCAATAGTACGAGAACGGTGTATTTCAAAATATTTACAAAACAATTAATTTATTACTCTGCACAAATTTTTGTAAGGATTCCCAATTTCTTATGTAGTTTAATTACATTGTCAACCAGGTACACGGCGTGTATTATTTCAGTTACAAGGGAAATGCATTTTGGCAAGAGTTTTTGATATCCTTGTCATTTTCAGATGAATCCTCAACATACAGTTCCGACTATAGATGATGAGGGATTTTATCTATTTGAAAGGTAAGTTTTCAGATTGTTTTTTCACGCACAGTTTAATTCCTGCATTAAAAGTCAAAATTATTTCTAATTAGGGTGAAGATAATTTTATCATCTAAATTGCTCAGCTTAAAAACACATTAGAATTCTAAAATGAAACAAAAACTACCCGTCTGTTGAAATACATAGTTTCTTCAAAGGTAATTATACCAAACCTCTTAAATGTTAGCAAAAGTTAAATTTTCAAAAATACATCCTAAAGTATCAAAATTCTTTCTAATTAGTGTGAAGATAATTTTATCATCTAAATTGTTCAGCTTAAAAACACATTAGAAGCATAAAGTACATTAGAATTCTAAAATGAAAGCAAAAATTACCCGTCTGTTGAAACACATTTAGGGGCTAGTTTCTTCAAAGGTAATTGTACCAAACCTCTTAAATGTTACCAAAAGTTACGTTTACAAAAATGCATCCCAGAGAATCCAGAGAATGGTCAAATTGATATTTTTGTTGCCCATGCATTCGTAGATACATATGTAAGTGCGAATAGGCGGAGAAAACTACTCAATATTCATTTGGGGGTGAGTAAAATGAATATTTGGGGTGGGGTGGGGAGATTAGAGTACAATTTTTTTTCGCTTTTTCAATATTCATTTTGCTGCGCAAAAAGAAGTAAAAAGTAAAAAAGTATATAAATTGCTACTGGGATAGTTAACTCTTTGTGTTATGGATCAAATGCTAGTCTGTTGCGCACGGAAACTTCTTTTTTGCTAAATTTACTATATGGCTTTTAATACATTTTGTAAGAAAATTGCATCTAAACCTTTTGTGCATTAAATATATTTATTTCATAAAGAATTATCAGTTATTTTTTAGTGACATTTCTTGAAACCGATAGTATTCGTTCAAGCGGGGATAATATATCGAAACAATTGTTAGACAATCGAGCCCGCTTATTAGAATATCGGTTGAAAGAATATCCCGCTTAATATAATACTTTTTCAATGTACTTAACTGCTGCAACGCATTATTTTTATCCCGGTTAATGGAATATCCCGCTTATTAGAATATTTTTTGGTGTTCGTGGCAAAATGGCTATTCCATTAAGCGGACTCGACTGTTGTCTGTAACGAGGAATTTTTTCTTTTGTTTATTGTTAATGATATTAAATATTTTAAAGAAAATAACTACCTTAAAATCGGCAATCAGAGACTTTTTTTTTTTAGTTTCAAATTTAATTTTTTGATTAATATTGTAATATGTTTACCTGCATTGATTCTTTTTATTTGAATCGTTTATTTCAGAAACCACCTAAGTGACAAAATATCAAAAATGAGTTTTTGGTGGTACTGTACAATTTAAAGGTAAATACATCTTTTTGTGCAGAAATAACCAAAATTTCATATCAGCAATACCTTCAATTTTGAATTGGAAGCCTTGAAAATAATCCGCTTATTACAGAAAGAACCCAAGCGCTGTCGCTTAGGTTCTTTCTGCGGTAAATTTCCCTCGTCACGAATGGCGGCATTCAGCAGTTGTGTGTTTTTTACTAAACCTCTGTGACTCACTCCGATCGGTTTGAAACAACAACTCCCAACTACCCTGGTACGTCATATGACAGAGATTTTCGAAGCAAAAAGAGTTTCTTGAGAAAGATGGTCAGGATTTATAACTCCTGATGAATATGCAGAGCTCATGCTGAAAGTAAGTCTGGTAGATTTACTGTATTTCACTTTATATCAGACGATGTTCTCAGTGAAAAAAGTGGTTTCCCAAATCATATAAGAAAATGCCAAATTCGAACGAAGCATAAGGCAAGAAAGTACCAGAAGAAAATAAGTAGCCATTCAAAGTGTCCAAGTACAAGCAGTTTCTCTACATTCAAGGATACTCCGGGAAAAGTGGATATGAATATGAAGCCTTCTATGACACTATCATCCAATAGTGTCAACAACTGGCAAGGAGTTGCCAGAAGCTGAATAAGTGAATAATGCCAGATCTTTGTATATAAACATACTGTAGCTGTAGTGTCTACTTGTATTTTTCGATTTAGGCATAGTAAAAACTTTTTTATACTTAACTGTGTTTGTTACTTAACTTTGATACCAAAACATGTAAAAATTAAGGGTTTGACTTAATTTCAATAATGGTTTTTAAAAAATCACTTTGGATATTCTCATTTACAGAACCTCATTGGCAGAAACCACTTAAGCACAATTTTTTCAAAAATTCATAGCTTAAAAATTTAAAGGAAAAAAATTTAAATAAAAGATAGATTTTCCCAATAACATGTTTTTGTTTTGGCAAAAAAATACTTGAAGTTGACTAGACCTATACTGAAGCTGCAAAACAGTTTTTTTTTTTTTTTAGTTTTCCGAAAGTTGAAAAAAGCGCACTTAAGTGGTTTCTGAAATAAACAATTCATTTATTTGATTAATTTCCTTTCAGTCGTGCTATTGCAACTTATCTGGTGAATAAATATGCCCCAAACCACCCAGTCTATCCAAAGGATCCACAGAAAAGAGCAATTATCGACAAAATGCTCTTCTTTGACGCTAGTTTGTTTGTAATTTTAAAAGACATCATGGTAAGTACTTATCAATTTTTCTAGACGAATTACCAACATCCGATTATTATGTATGTCAGTTCATGTCGCACCTTGGTAAAAGAAGTGAAACAGCCCTTACAAAAAAAATCAAAGTTTTTAGCAATGCTACTATTTGTAGGGGAGGGGGACGATAGGTGTCAGTCAGCGTCTTAAGGGGGAGGTCAAAAAAGTTGTTAAACATTAGTTTATACATTACCACTCCATTTATATATGAGAAGTAAATTTGCGAATTTTGTGGCAATATAAAGTATTAAATTTAGATTTTAAATCAACAATTAGTAAGTTCCTTTTTTTTTCAAACTTTTAAGATTAACATTGCTGTCGGGATCTTGTAAAATGTATTTTGTGTAATGTGTTTTGCAAAATGTGTTTCGTATTCTCCATGAAAAGCAACAGTTCCTAAAACTAACCGAGTAGTGCAACGTTTAGTTCACAAAATTGGAATTTATTCATACCTGACGAATTGGCTGAAATCGTTTAACTACAAATTTAAATTTAGTAGTTAAGATGGTTTTCAACCAAGAAGAGCAGGAGCAAAATTTCCTGCGCACTGGATACATTCACGGCATTATTTAAGCATATTCTTTAAAACCCGAACTCATATTGATTGTAGTGAAAAAAAAAACAACGTAAGTCAAGCACAAATTGACAAGAAAAATACCTCTTTTCTTGATAATTTGTTCTTTATTACCAATTCAATTCTTATTTAGCACAAAGCTTATTTGATTGCTTTTCATTTTACGAGCTCACACTGTCAGTCGTTTACTAATTGGGATACTTTTTCGTCGTAAAAAATTGTATTTTTGTTCAATCCATTTACACGAGGGGGACATTTTTACGGATATACTACAGTGAACTCTCACTTATACGCCGCCTCATGTATGCGCCTTTTTCACTTATACGACGATTTTAAATGGTCCCAGCACATTCCATAGCAAAATAATGATAGTATCATTCGTTTATGCGTCGCTCTATAGATAAATATTTCACTTATGCGCCGAATTTTCCCTAAAATTTAAAATTTTTTATTTATTTTCTTTAAGAAATAAGCATTTTTCTTCACTTTCCCTCTTAAATCTTTCGCCTTTACTGCTCACGGAAGGCATTTTTTCCGCATGAACTAGAGTTTGGAGAGGGACATCTATCTCTTATGCATCGTTTTAGAGGGAACAGCTTGCAATTAGGTATGCTACAATTTTTGTTTTTTCTTTACCATTGTAGTTACGTTACAGTAATTGCCAAACCGTCCTAATATGTCCATTTTGTATAGAAACTTCTTATTCATCCTCTCATTAGAGCCTATATTGCGTTTTAGTCCTGTAAATAGGCTTGTTCGCTTATACGTCTCTCTCACTTATGCGCCTTTTTCTATTGGTCCCGCTGGCCGGCGCGTAAGTGAGGGTTCACTTATCAATATGTTTAAATATAAGGAACCATTATGAATCATGATATAAAATATCAACTTTCTAAAGAAAGTTATACGTGAAAACCAACATTTCGTAAAAAGTTAACACTTTCAATCTTCTAAAAATAAAATCTAAACATGAAAACATTTACCAATACACCTGATAATATTTTTAGTGTACTCAACCACACAAAATCATCAAAATTTAATTTGAAAATCGAAAATTCATTTCAGCACCTGAAAATACTATATTGAAACTCGAAACATGAATTCCAAAAACAGCCGAAAATCCATCGTGGAGATTGTTATGAAAATTGAAAGCAGAATACTGTCGTCCCCGCTTAATCGGGTAACGGATAAACGAATACCCCGCTTATACGAATAAAACATTCCAGAACCCATGCCATAGCGGCAATGTTAAAGATAACCGCTTAAACAAATACCCCGCTTATTCGAACAATATTTATTGGAACCGACGGTATTCGTTTAAGCGGGGCAGACAGTATCTCGTTTTTCGAACATTCTAAAGCTTTTCTTTGTTAGTTAGTGTTTAGTTTTATTAATTATATTATTAGTTAAGTTTTATTATAATTTTCGAAAACAAATTTCTTTAATGATAGTTTTTTAATAAATTGCATAAATGAAGGGCTTGGAGGATGAAGGGGCTAAGTTACATTTTAAAAAATAAACACTTTCTACAATGGTAAGCAAGGACACAGGTAAGAAAACAAAACTTGGTACATTAAACAGTAGATGTCAATAGACCAATTTCATACGCACACTAATGACAAAACTAGAAAACAAAAAAACTGCAGCAATAAAGCTTTGAACCTTAATTTTCTATTTTGTCTCAATTTCTGTTTTGCCACATAACCCCTTCATCTTCCAAGCCCTTCAATTATGAAGATTGCATAACTATGTGTTTGAAACAAAAATCATATAGCGAAAATTTATGACTCGTGCTTTTTATTAAATAAATGTTTCTTCATTCCAAAATCCAATTAGGTGTCAATATTAAGAAAGGGAGAACCCCCAAGTCAGGAATCTCTTGAAGCAATGAAGAAGCAATTGACCTTCTTTGAAGAATTTTTGGGCAAGACTTCTTATGCTGCAGCAGATTATATTACTCTGGCCGATTTCTCTTTGGTTGCCAATATTGAACATCTCCAGGTAAATTATTTTCAGTGCCTTCATTCTGCTGCTCAAAATCATTGCATTTTAACCCATTGATTCCTGACTTTTTTTTTTTTAAAGATATTTTGTAGACTGGTTACAAAGTGTTTAATGGACAGGAAAAATAATTTTAAAAATATCATGAAAAAAATCAATTTTTTATTAAAAAAAGAAAAATCTTCTTTAAAAAGGGACGCTAGGCGCCAGAGGGTACATACTCTTTTTTACCAATTTTTTTTTATGCCTACTATATTTAAAAAGACATTTTATAAGAAGAAATAAAAGCAGCAATTAACATATCCTGGGATTCTGTTAATAATTTTAAAAACTTCTTGAGATTGAACGATGTAATCCTTGACAAAGATCATGATAAAATGGCTACAGAACGCACTTTAAAACGGTTATGTGCTGCAATCTGTTAATAATGAATTGAAACAATACCAAAGTAATGTCTGAACACAATTATTTGGTTGAAATGTTCACTTTTGGATAATTCAGAGGTTTTTTTTTTTTTTTTGGACCGTCTCTAAAAAGGTAAGCTAGGCATTAATGGGTTAAGAGTCTATCGTACGTAAAAGTCTCCAAAAAAATGTTTGTATGAAGTTTAAAACAATGTTTAAAGAATTAAATTAGGCGTTTACAAGTTTTCACTATCTCGATAACTGCACATTAATGGGCCGTAGTATATATTTAACCATCTTGACGATTGTGGTTTTTTATTAATTAATTTCACTAATGAGAAAAGAGACGACAATGGCTGAAGTTAATCGCGTAAAATAAAACTCGAGAGTAAAATCATCTATATATATAAAATCAAAGTTTGATGACGTCACGGGTTCGGGTCAAACGCTCTCCTGGAAAATTTACGCAACGTACGATTATGAAAATTGGTACAAAATTATTCCACACACTGATGATGTGCAAGACGTAGCCGAAATTTTTAAATTCGCCCTAGATTTTTTAAAAATTTATTTAAAACTTATATTCACAACGTATCGCTCCTTCTTTTTTGCACTCCAAAAAGGGTTTTCTTTGTGATTGAAGTGAAATCAAAGCCCCTTTCATTTG
>JAXGGA010007561.1:0-61876 GCA_038373865.1 Uloborus plumipes
CAGTTTATTACAGTGCATTTTACTGTTCTAAACAGGAACCTCTGTTGCCATTGTTATACTGTTGTTTTTACAGTATATTAGAGCTAATGTTATGGTAAAACTGCTAGTTTTACAGTAATAAACCATAGAATAGCTAGTTTTAGTTTATTAGTGTGCTTTTACAGTTTTAAACTAGAATCTCTGCTGCCAATATTATAAAACAACAGCTTTTTTTGCAGTGTAGAGTCGTCTAAAAACATTTTGTGCCTTCTAAAGTAACGTTTTGAATTTAAAAGATTCAAATTTATTATGTAATTATTATTTTTCTGTTTTTCCTTACGATAGAGTTAGGAATATAGTATGGGTTAAATAAATACTTTATAAAAACATTATACATAATGAATTTAAGCAAATTATACTGCAAATAAGATATGTATTGTACAAAATATAATCGATGAATTTTGAAAATGGTACACATTAAATGACTGCAACTGTTTGAGAGCAACGCAAACCAAAGAGAAAATGATATTCTAGTTTATTTACAAAAGGAGACACAAACATTGATGAACACTATTGTTCAAATATTAAACACTAAAATAAGCAATAGGGTTTGCATTTGGCAGTTTACTTGTGTTCTGTTAAAGTTCACAGCAGTGAGTCAAATAATAGCAGTAAAAAATATTCAAATGATTTTAACTTACAAAATGTACTAATGATAAAAGCAAAACAGACGTACCAAATTAATAATTTTGAATTTGAAGTATGATCATTGATCATAAATGAAGGATTTATCTGCAGAGTTTTTGAATAAAAACAAAACGTTCTTTTTTGGTTATTTGGGTTTAAAAAGTTTTAATATCTTAAAAAATAATCTCTTTTTTTGTTTTGTTTTTGGTATTTAAGATTTCCAAATCATAATACTCGAATTTATTAAGTGGCACTCAAAAACATTTTACCTAAATGAGCTTTGATCCTAATAAGCTAGTCTGCCACAAATCCCGATTCACCTGAATTGCAAGAGTTCTTAAGCGTTTTCGTCTTGCTGCACGTGGGTTATGCCCTATGAAATTGCTGACAGATTTTGGTTTCATTTTTCGTTGAAATTTCAAGTACAAGTGTACGAAAATTCTTCTAAGCCTAAGTGATCATAGTGAGTCTGGAAAAAATATAGTGGTTTAAACGCAAAAAGTAAACATAAATATTTAGTTTAACTTATTTAGTCAACTTTTTAACATCAATGTGATTGATTCCTTCTTTAACATTTACACTGCTCGACATTGAAAATTCAACACCAAGAAGGAGTGGTCAGAAATTCATGCAAATTTTACCGTAGACGCGCGTCACTGAGTTATGCAAATGATATGAAATGCGTAGCTCTCCGACGCACGTGAAGTAAGATATAAGAGAATGAAGTTGAAAAGTGGGCTATGTTCATGTTGGTTTTTCTGCCAGACTAATTATCGGAGAAATTTGGTTTTTGTCTCGAAGGATACGTGTGATAGGAGGAAATGCCACGCCGTCCTCGACGAAGACACTTCCAGCATATAGACGACTTTACAAAGGGTATGGTGATCGGACTGAGAAGGGGAGTTTGGTCCATACGTCAAATTGCAGCTGATACCCAAATGGATGCAAGCTCTGTGCATCGGCTGTGTCGGAGATGGTTGGAAAGAGGGAATGTAGCCACATTGAGGGGTGCAGGTGCAGCCAGAGTGACGTCAGACCGCTTGGATCGACGGATTCACCGACAAGCTGTGGCGGACCCGCAAGTCACTTGTACGTCGATTCTGCAGCACGTGCAAGGTACCCTGGATGTTCCTGTGTCGACCAGAACCCTTTCCCGTCGACTGGTTGCACGTGGCCTGCAATCACGGCGCCCGCTAAGAAGACTGCCATTGATCTCACAGCACAGACTCCAACGTTTGGAATGGTGCCAGACCAGAGCGACGTGGATGGCAGAATGGCAAACCGTAGTGTTCTCAGATGAATCCCGCTTCTGTTTGTCCAGCGATAGTCATCGCATACGTGTGTGGCGTCGACGTGGAGAAAGATCGAATCCGGCAGTAACTGTGGAACGCCCCACAGCGCGACAACGTGGCATAATGGTTTGGGGCGCTATTGCATACAATTCCGTATCACCTCTAGTTCGTATTCGGGGCACTATGACGGCCCAACGATATGTAGATAATGTACTGCGGCCGGTGGCAATCCCCTACCTTCAGGGTCTGCCAAATGCAATTTTTCAACAGGATAACGCCCGGCCTCACAGTGCTCGAATCAGCCAACATGCTCTACGAGGTGTACAGATGCTTTCCTGGCAACCATACTCTCCTGACTTGTCACCAATCGAACATGAGTGGGACGTGATTGGACGCCGTTTGCAGAACCTGTCACTGCCTGGTTCAGAGGACGAACTGTGGCAAATGGTTGAAAGGGAATGGAGTGCCATCCCTCAGGACACCATCCGCAGGCTTATTGACTCCATGCCTAGACGTGTTTCTGCGTGCATCGCTGTCCGCGGTGGTCCTACTTCTTACTGAGCCGACGCCGTCCTCGCTCTAAATTTTGCTTATTTATTTTGAAATAAATATCACTTACTGTTCCATGCTGTCTCTGTCTTCTTACCAAATTTCATCAATTTCTGACCACTCCTTCTTGGTGTTGCATTTTCAATGTCGAGCAGTGTATATAGATTACCAGAGTTATAACTCTTTTAGTTGATAAAGTTAAACAATTAATACGAAAAACAAGATAACCCTTTGTCAGCCCGACAGTATAAACGTAACAAAATACTCACCTTTTGTGTGTAGCCCGAAGGAAAATTTTCCGATGCCTCATTGTCTGTGCGAATGCCCGATGAGTTTTTTTTTTTTAAGAAAAACTTATTTTATTTTAGAAAATCGATATTGCTTTAAAGATTTTATGTTATGTAAGCATTTCAGCTGCAACAACTATTTTTCGGGAACCTGCTTTAATGCAGTTTTTTTGATGATTAGTGCACTTTCGGGTACCTGCTTTAGTGCCTTAGTCTGTTTGATTTATTGTCTGCATGGATACTTTACATGTAGGTTCATGTAACGAAAAAAATGGTGTTAAGGTAGAATAAAACAGACTGCATTCTACTTTAGAGAACTGTTTGTAGAGGTAAACAAAGTACTATGACGTGTAGCGACGCCGTTATCTGCTCTACTATAGAATTATTGAAGCTCCTTATTTAATGGTCTTTTTAAGAGATGAAACGTTTGTGAAGTACACGATTTCTTTCTAAAATTCACACTTAAAAAGCAAAAAAAATGTATCACGAGAGAATAAACTTTCCTTTTTCATTCCTTTTGTGTGGCTGGACGCATTAGTTAAAGCTTAGCCGAGATGCTGAAGAAACATAAAATTCGGCAAAAAAAAAAAAAAAGTCAATTTGAAAATAATTGCCCATTCAGCGAGGAAATCATAAATGTGGCAAATGCTGGTGACAAAATAGTACCTTTTTGGGTGACTTCAGCTGTCGGTAGAATAAATATTACAGGTTATCCATTAATTATAATTTTCTGTTGTTTTACTTTCCTCTTTTTTTTGCTACTTTAGTAACCTTTTTATGCACTCAAGACTTTGAAAATGTCTCAGTTTAATACCTAATCACCAAGAGATTTTTTTTCTCTACTATGTTACTCGATTTAGGAAAAAAGACTAGCTGCCATTTTAGTGAGTGAAACTTTGTAGAAACCAAAAGCAATCTCATAATTTTTGAAGGATTATCGCTGTAATCAGATAAAAAAAAGGATGAACTTCCTACGCATTACCTTGAAATTTAAGAACAAAATGTCTCTGGTGTATAATTAACTTCTAATCAATTAAAAGAACCGCTTTACTTGCATATTTTATATTTTGAAGGGACTTAATTACATTAAATTTTTGAGAAGAAATAAAGTCACGTTCTCTTACCTAAATTATTCCCAGACATTGATGAGAAAAAAGGACAATTTTCTTTTTATAAAGTTGATATTTTACTAATGATTTAGTGTTTCCTCGTGTTCATTCACTCTGAACAAGATCTTGAGCTCATAGACTGTTCAGTGTAACAATGTTTTCCCAGTGTGTTAATATTGACTTCAAAATTTACAATTAAAAAAAAGCATCAACCGAACACATTGAATTGAAAAACAACATCGATTATTGCACAAAATAGTCTGAAAAGACTCCAATTGCGTTAAACCCTTGTTTCATTGCATGAACTTTGTCAAGGACATGGACTGTCTATAAAAAATAGTTAAATGTTGAAAATCTCTTGAAGTCGTAACTTATATGATGTTTTTTTGGCTCCGTCACAGACGTATATTCGGAGATACGTCCATTACAGAGAAAATAATATTATTTGCATATTTTTTTCTGGAAATCTTCAAAATTTAAGTGCATTATCAAGGAGTAAAAACCGTGTTCTTCATAAAGTTCGTGAAATAAAACAAAGATTTTAACTGATTCTTAGCCATTGAAAGCTGTTTTGTGAAAAAGTGCTGCATCTGTTACCGTAGAATTGCCCGTATATAAGAAAAATGCACTTTAATCAATGTTATCTCTAGTAACGAGAAGGATGTGTTCACTTTAAAGTCTGCTTTATTCTTTTTTGGCTGGCTTGCATGTCACCCGCACCGTAAATAGTGAGTATGTATTTCAACCGCATAAGGTTAGCATTCAGTACGCATAAATCAATCTTGGTTAAACTTAATCAACCCAATGTTGTCTCTTTCATAAGGTATTTTAATAGCAACATTAATAATAGGGTGAGTTCTGGTAAGTGCGTACCCCTTTTTTTCAAAGTTCATGTTCTCAGGGCTGCTGCTCTGTTGAAAAAGCTTGTACACTCACAATTTTTTTTTTAGTTTTCTTTCCAGATCCTTTACTAATATTTTCAAGCATATAATATGTCAAATAAACTATAAGCATAGGTTTTGTGACCTGGTTTATGACACCTATTCTAAGGTACGCACTTTCCCTACCTAGCGGGGTAAGTGCGTCCACCTTAAATTATGTGAATATGAGCAGGAAAAAACTTCTGGCACATATTAAATATGTTAGGTAGTTGCCTTGGGATAATTCCTAATACTAGAGATCAGCACTTGTTTGCATGGATGAAACGCAATCAGTGATATCCCACGTGTCTTGCGAACAACTGTGATTTGAAGATTGAGAGAGTTGTGTCTGTGATTCTTCCTCTGTCCTTTTAATAAGACCAAGTGAGCAAATGTAAGTTGTTTTTATTTAGTAATAATCACTCATAGTCTACATAGTTTATTTTGATTTAATGCATTAATCAGTCTGTGTTTAAGCCAGGGTTCGCACTTACCCCTTCTTAAATGTAAGATGAGACATGTGCGTCCATTATCTTTGTTGTAAGTGCGTACCCCTGTGATTTTCTTTAATTCTATTTGTATGGTGGATCGTTAGGTGACCTGAGTGAACATTTCGTTTTTTTTCCTCTTTTTTTTTTGTTGTATAAATACGGTTTTAAAATATTTTTCTTATTAAAATCAGTAGCAGTAAGAAAAAACACAAAATAAAGAGCAAAAAAAAAAAAAAAAAAAACGAAAAGAATTTATCATGATGTGATACGTGTACTTTTTTTTTTCTTGTACATTCAAATAGTTTTTCACAAGGTGTTCTTAATATAATTTATTCATTCCTTCACCTTCGTTTTTTGAATCAGTTGGTTCCTTATTTAGTGTTTCACTTAATTTCATTGCTTCATTTGTCATTCTGGTTTAAATTAAGAAAAAGCTTATGATGGCTATTTTCAAGGATAAATTTACTAACTGATATCTAAAAGTCAATATATTTCAGAGGTAATGAATAAAATTGAAATCTTATGCCGCATTCAATGTTAATATAAATACTTAATGGAAATGACATCGGATTTATAATCGGTTTATAAAAGAGTTATACGCAAAATTAAAGGTGTATTACGAGAGTCGGATTTTCCACGTAATGATACACACTTGCCTCATTATAATGGTACGCACTTGCTCCGCATAATAGTACGCATATGTCTCATGATAGTGGTACGCACTTGCCCCATCATAATGGTACGCACTTACCCCCACCTTACTTTAAAGAAAGGGAAAGTGCGTACCGTCATATAAATTAATTTTAGTTAGAGTATTTGATCAAAATACCCCATGTATGCTATTAGTAGCTATTACTCAAAAGAAACAACTTGCATTTCTTGACTTCAATTGCTTGGTATGACTACAAGAGAATCTGAAACAAAACCTTCTCAATCTTTACTTAAGAGTTTTTTTGAAGACATTTAAGTTATCCCTGATTGTGTTTCGTCTATTGAATCCAGGCCTGAATTCTACCTATTGAAATTATCATTAGACAGTTATCTAACATAGTCGATGTGTTGCAGAAGCCATTTCAAGACAGTGTTCATATAATTCCCAGTGGACGCACTTACCCCGTGGACGCACTTACCAGAACTCACCCTAATACATAATTAAGAACAATACAAAAGATCACTTTTTCTGAACATGTTTCCTAATTAAAAAAAAAAAAAAAACTTCAGCTCGAAAGAAGGTAAGGAAAAGTTGTTTGCCATTTTGGCAAATGGGAAAATCGTCTTCTTTTGATACTTTTATGGAGTTCATGAGTCAGAAGGAAGAACTCTTTCATCTGAGTCTTTTTCAGCTTCGGCATCAGCATAAAAGATCGTTCTTGTTGGATAACTTTTATTGCTGTTTGAAGTTTTCTTCCTTTCATTGTTTCTCTTTTCTCCTTCGCTGTGTGACTTTTTGAAGAAAAGATCTCTCTTTTTTAATGCTTCTGCAAGTTCAAGTAAAATGTTACTCTTGTTATTTCACAAGGAATAGACTCTGTGTCCATTGTATTTTTAAAAAAAGGCCATTCTCCCAGTAGCTTTTCGTATGAACCAGTTCACTTTGATTTTTCTTCACTGATTGAATTGGCTGCTCTCGTTAAATCGGTGCAATATCGCTAGCACCGGTTGTATTGATGCAAAAACGTAGTTAATGGTTCGTACGCAGTTGCTCGTGTTAGTTGAAATGACTACACAAGTGTTAACTGGCTAAGCAGGTTGAATTTGTCTCGTTAGTTAAACTAATCCTTAGGTACAATTGATAATCAGGCATCTAGAGAAAATTAAATTACTTTCTTCAGAATCAATGAAGTTTTATTCATCGGAGATGTTTGCATCGAGAGATTGCACAAACGTATTCCACTTATTCATGACATGTTCTGTCTTGAAATAATTGAGTGAACGAAGCCGAAAAGTACTAATAAAAAACTGATTTGACAATATTCCAACATTGTGCAGTCTCCACTTACATTAAAAACTTAAACTACTTGATAGCTTGGATGAAAACTATATCAAATAGCTCCTTTATACTGTGATTGCTGTTCGGCTCTATTGGGACTTAAGCGATTTAAGGAAAGAAAATTAACGAATTGTTTAAAAATGATATAAAGTTAAACCAAACGTTTTCCTTTTTAGTGTACGTCCAGACAAAGGCACTTTCTTACTTCTTTGAAAAAATGTGCCCGCAAAAATTATTGTAAATGAATGTAAGGGAAAACGAAAGAGCGGGGCAAAGTAAAATGGCAAAATATTTTCCTGTTGTAGCGCCATCTAGTTCGCAATATTTTATCTAAGTTCCTAAACATATAGTTAAGTCAAGTCAAAAAAAAAAAAAAAAAAAAAAAAAAAAAAAAAAAAAAAAATTAACGAAGAAAATAATACAAGTCATTTTTTGAATTTGATACAATACTGTAATATTCGTGGTTTATCAAAAATACTTATTGCCGTTTAAAAAATGACACAGCTCTTATAATTTTTATTTTAAATATTAATTAAGATTTAGGGCCCTGCTCCACATTGACATAAAGCAGAAACATAAAATGGATTACATAGTGTTCCTATGGAAAGTACCCGGGTTTTCGGTTTCTGCCTTCGGTTTCGGTCGCGTTTTACGCTGATGTGGAGCAGGGCCTTACGGGTGTCCAGTGCTGTAAATATTTTGCTCATATTCGGCTCATTTTTGATTTTAAATGTTCAATGCAATAGCATGCGAGGCAAAGTGAATGGGGCAAAGTGAGATAGTTCAATTTGTTTACTTATTCATTCATTTATTAAATCACACACGTATTTCGTTATTTATTAATTTATTTAGATTCTTATACTTATGAATTCAATTATTTATTCTTTTATTTATTCACTTATTTTCTTCATCATTGTCTATTTTATTCACTCATTTAGATTTTCTTTTACTAATTAGCTCATTTATGATTTATTTATTTTTCGTTTATTTTTTATTACTTCAATCACATTTATTTCCTGAAAAAATATTTTTGATTATCAAATAAAACATGTTTCACTACAAAAATATTTTATTTTTCACTTTGCCTCATGGTTTTTTGAAGTAAAAAAAATTCACCATCTTTTGAAGGAACAAAATAATTACAACAACTAAAAATAATCTTTCAAAGATTGTTGCTCAACAAAAGCAATTATGTCTTCTTTATGTACAGTAACTTTCAATTAGTTCATTTTGAAGCAAGTAATAGTAATCTTTAACATTTCTTTTTACCCCAGTTATATATTTTTCTCAACTTTAATTTTCTGTTTACTGTTTCAATTTGAGATTTTTATTACGGGGAATTTGTTTCGCTGTTTTTTGATTTTAATAATACCTATTTTCTGTCATAATGTATACCCGTAGTGCTATATTGGTCTAAACATTACAAATGTTTACCGAAAACATTAACGTTTGGAATTAAAAGGATGTGTTTGAAATTACCTATAAATATTTCTTAAAAAGAACTAATAATTTCAACATATATTTTTTACAACGTATTACTTTATTTTTCATATTAGTTTAATCAGCTTTAAAATAATTATTTTAACAGATGACATGGGTTATATGGTACAGTTAGAGACATTGGGAATAACATATCGCTTATCTTTTACATGATATACTTTTAAAAAGAAATAGGCTGAAAAATCGAACAAAAAAGTCGTAGGATGAAAGGATATGGAAATAAAATATCAATGTACATTTTCCCCTTAAGAGCCGTTTTTTTTAAGAATCAGGCAGTCAAAAAACTTGACATTTTTGATTTTGATGAAAATTTCAGAATATGGTCTTTATTTAAAATTATTAAACACGTGTTTTTTTATTTTTTCAAAAAAAGTTTTTTTCTTTCCGTTTTGGGAGGTCAAAGTTGGACTTTGCTCTTTTTTTCAATAAAAACATGCCAACTTAGATGAGCCAATACTTTTTGCTTTAGGAGTGAACCGTGGAACTGACAATTATTTTGTGTTCTACTATATCCCCACTAACTGTAAGTACATAAATATTTGTGGACGACTCTTGGCACAAAGGTCAAAGGTCACTCAAAGTTAGACGAAAAATAGTTTTTTAATGCAACTTTGACCGACCAAATCTTCTTGTGGAAACGGTGCACCACGGTAGTGTATATATCAGTAAATACCCACCAAAGAGTAGTATCCAAAAACATAAAGATATGTGTGGTTGATATTTTGCTTATCGAAGTATTTGACTCTGAAGTTGCAGAAATCGCAAAATCACGTGACTTTGAGGGTCATTATCTCCTTGCAGCATGAGTGACCAGATACAAAACGAGTTGGAGTAGAAGCCTTTCTTGTCCCAAAAACACAATCCGTTAACAAACCTATGGCTACTCTTTCAGTTTTTGCATAATTCTTCTCTAAACTTTGAAAAATGAGTGTTTTTCGGCGTTAAGAAAAAAGGCCAATTACCTGTTTTAAAATAGGTATTGCTGTTATTTGTAGCATTATTATATCCCAACTTCCTAACTAGCTGAAATGGCATCTAAAGATGGTTATACAGTTGAAACCAAATTGAAAATGAATTGTCGAAAATACTCAGTATACGTCAAAAACCATATTTTTTTTATTTGTCCAGGCGACGTTTTTTTTTGTTACAGCTCTTTATATTGCTTTATATCAGACTTAAGATACATTGCTTTCCTGTTTTACAGCAACTAGAACGACAAGAAGTACATAAATTGCTTACCATGTCGGAACCGAACGTAATAAAGAGCTGTAACAAAAAAAACGTCGCCTGGACAAATAAAAAAATATGGTTTTTGACGTATACTGAGTATTTTCGACAATTCATTTTCAATTTGGTTTCAACTGTATAACCATCATTAGATGCCATTTCAGCTAGTTAGAAAGTTGGGATATAATAATGCTACAAATTATAGCAATATCTATTTTAAAACAGGTAATTAGCCTTTTTCCTTAACGCCGAAAAACACTCATTTTTCAAAGTTTAGAGAAGAATTATGCAAAAACTGAAAGAGTAGCCATAGGTTTGTTAACGGATTGTATTTCTAGGACAAGAAAGGCTTCTACTCCAACTAGTTTTGTATCTGGTCACTCATGCTGCAAGGAGATAATGACCCTCAAAGTCACGTGATTTTGCGATTTCTGCAACTTCAGAGTCAAATATTTCGATAAGCAAAATATCAACCACACATATCTTTATGTTTTTGGATACTACTCTTTGGTGGGTATTTACTGATATATACACTACCGTGGTGCACCGTTTCCACAAGAAGATTTGGTCGGTCAAAGTTGCAGTAAAAAACTATTTTTCGTCTAACTTTGAGTGACCTCTGACCTTTGTGCCAAGAGTCGTCCACAAATATTTATGTACTTACAGTTAGTGGGGATATAGTAGAACACAAAATAATTGTCAGTTCCACGGTTCACTCCTAAAGCAAAAAGTATTGGCTCATCTAAGTTGGCATGTTTTTATTGAAAAAAAGAGCCAAGTCCAACTTTGACCTCCCAAAACGGAAAGAAAAAATTTTTTTTTGAAAAAATAAAAAAAACACGTGTTTAATAATTTTAAATAAAGACCATATTCTGAAATTTTCAGCAAAATCAAAAATGTCAAGTTTTTTGACTGCCTGATTCTTAAAAAAAACGGCTCTTAAAAAATAAAGTTGTAGAAATCGATTTTATAAAAGTCAACCACATTATTTCAAGCATATTTAACATTAGAAGTAACGAATGAAGAAAAAGCTAGTTGAAATATTTAAAATGCCAACAGCGGTCTTATATCAACACAATTTCTTTTTCACGTACAAAATAGTTTTATATGCAATTCTTTCATTTCAACTGTACCTTTGATCTTTTGAAAGAGTATGTGCTTTGAGTATAAAAATTTCCTACAGAAGCATTAGACCTTACTTTCGGTACATTATAGAATGTCCAGGATGTTTATATGATATCGCCGGAATCTATTTGTTCAAAAAGGAGTAGATACAGAGGGTTGGAGTTACATTTTGTCACTGAGCAAGGGTTATCACTCGGGTTCTTTCGATAATTGGACATATGTGGGAGTATTTGACACATTACGAGCCATTTATGAACTTTTAACACATATGAGCTTTAGAATGCTGTCAGCGCATACTGGAAATAAGTTTCAAAAGTTGAAACTTTATGGAACTCTTTTTATCTTTGTAAAAATAAATGTTTTTGAGTTGAAAGTTTGTGGGATTTTGTTCTACTCAGCGATTATTCAACTTAGAGGGATTGATTACTGACAAGTGTGAGAACATTAGGCTATAGTTATTAACAGACTTAAAAAAAGAAAAAAAGAATATTTAGAATTTTACTCATTTCTTGCAAAGGTTGCGGTTGTTAAATTTAAGACCATGGTGTGAAAAAAAAAACAAAACGTTATAAAGGTGATAGAAAAGAGATTTGTTTCGAATATATATATATATATATTTTCATTTATAATCAAGCCTGTGATTTAGGGGGAGGGGGGGGGGTAGATGTAAGGAGGTTGGGTTAGTTTCCCCCTGGCTTTGAGAAATCAATGGATTTCCCATAAGTGCGATCGGCTTTGTTGTTTTCCGATGAAATTGTGTTAGCATCTTTTGACCCCCCCCCCGAAACATCTTGAAATGACGATCCTGTTTAGAATGTATGAGAAAAATTAAGAAATGTTATTGAATTTCGGTAGGAAATATTGCGCTTCCGTTTGTTTAATCATGAAAGCTTCTAAAAGGAGCCGATAGAGCTTACAATGTTCGGTGGGGATCCTATTATTTAAAAGAAATATTTTACTATTGCCTTTTTATAAAATTTAGATAAAGATGTATGGAAATTCAAGCACTTAAATTGGGAAAATATTGCAAACCAGCGATATTTTATATTACACACTCTGATCAACAGTACACTCTTTCGTGTATTCACCTAAATACTTTTGATGTGCAATGGCAAGACGATATAGAGTCCTAACATGCACATTGTACTCCCTCCTCCCTACCCACTTATGCGCAATCTCTCGCCGATTTCCCACACCTTTCAAACAATCGCTCGAGTTCCCGATAGTTTTTAAATACTTCCCTGCATGCAAGTGGAGTAGTTCTTTAGTGGAGTAATTTATGGAGAAGGGAAAAGTTCACAGGCATTCTCAGAGAAGACATTAAAATATACATTTTTTCAAACAATTTCATTCAAAAAAATAACTTAACGGCAAAGATCCTTTTCGTGAATTAAGTTTAAATATAACAATTCCTCTGCTTTTAATGAATTAAAAAAAATATTTCGAAGTTTATTTGACTTCGTACATTTAAAATAAATTGTATAAGAGCAAATTTTCAATCACAGATTGTAACGTAACCGAAAACATTCAAAACGCTCACAATCGCCATTAAAAACGTTTTGAGAGAAAGAAAAAAAAATTAATAAAGAACTCTAAAGTGATGTTTCCTTGAATAAAGGTATTATTTCGATTGAAAAAAATCATCAGCAGCCTTATGAACAGTTAAATAAAAACAGTCTGACGAACGTCAGTACAATTATTGTCTTTTATGAAGAAATAATAATACTGAAAGTTATTCTTAACTGAAAACATAATATGTTTATTAAATTTTTTTTATCACACTTAAAGTATTTTACATTAGTCGGTCGTTAAAAATACAAAATACTATTTAAGCAAATGGGTTTTCTTAAAATAACAAACAAGTCGAATAGTAAGTAAAACCTACAAGAAATGTTTTTCTTGCTTCACTTATAAAAATAACATAATGAAAAATGCCATGTTTCAAAGCGTACTTAGACATAATAAAGTTTTTTTTAAAAATGTTAGGCAATCATACTGAGCAACTTTAATGACATTTCTAATTAATGGTGTGTTATGGAAAAATGCCAGGAATAAGAATTAGGTGAAGCAGCTGGTAACATATGTTGAGATCGTTTATAAAAATGGGGTATGTGCAAAATAAGAAATACACAAAGTTACAGCGAAGGTAATTTTTCTTCTTTTTTGACTCATATATCTTAAATTTGAAACAATATTATTAAATGCAGTATGAAATGAAGTTATATTTGATACTATTCAAAAAAAAAAGTTACTATAAAAAAAGTTATGAGGACTGTTTTTAATTAAAGTGCATCTTTGAATATTAATACTTAAACCAAAGAAAAAAAAAAGAAAAATATAATTTAAAAATTTCTTTTTGAAATAATGGTGAAAAAAAAATCGCATCTACTTTGTTTTATGTATATTCTCAAGCTAAATACAACTTTCAAATGTTAAGATAAAGTATTTACCCGTTTCGATCATAACAAGCCTTGTAGTTTAACATAAATATATCTCCAGGAATGGAAAAATTCTTAAACAAAAATAAATCTTAAGAGGTAGATAAGAGAACTAAATACATAATAGTAATTTAGAGTAATTTTAAACCGTGTGGGTAAACTTTTCACAACTTATAATATTTTTTATTACGTAATAAGCATTCTCTGAAACAATGCGCCATCCATTTTTCATTTTACTTTCAAAAATGTATTTCTCGCATCTGTTAATAGGCGTGTTACGAGTTAACGCATTTCCTTTTATGAAACTTGTCCAATTTACATTTGCAACACGTGGTCAATTCTAATCTAAATTAACCCACCCAAAAGGTCACAACTCAAACAAAGTGTGGGGAACGCCCCTGCAAAAAATCACAATCCCTTCAAGTGTTATCAAATACATAAAATCTCTTGTTTTTTTTTTTTTTTTTTTTGTCAGACAGTTGTTTGGGATGAACTTGGAAGATTTCGGTTAAGGAATCCATTGCACCTTTTAAGGCAGTGGTTTCTAATTCGTGGGCACAGCGCCTTTCTATAAATTCTAACAAAACTTATAAGAGTTGCTACTGCTGCGAAAAGTTTCTGCAAACATGCCGTTTTTGGTACAACTTCCACTCAAAAAAAAAAAAAAAAAATCAAATTGGTATGAGAAAATAATAATCAACAAAACGTCATCGCTATCTCATCGAAGTTTGAATGTCTACATTGAGAACATTAAAGACTTTGGAATGCCATGGTTTGAGAACATTTTGCAATCAAAAGCAAGCTTACCCATTCATTAGCATTGTATTAATCTTTCACTAATTGTTGCCGCTTTTTGAAGTTTCCTAAAAATTATAAACGTGGTAAAAATATCGATACTCATATTAAAATTTAGTAATAAATAAAAATGCTTTGTTGTATATACAAAATATATTGCATAAAATATGGTATCCTTTTGTTTCGTTTGCGTGTTCATTGTGTACGAACATTGTAAAAAAATTGGGTGCAACTTAGTGGCTGAATGTCTTCGCAAAGCTATGATTCTTCATTTGTTTACATGCAAGACAACGCAAGAAAGACTTTCATCACAAGAGATAACACCCATGGCTCCGGTGGAAATCGAACCCAACGACCTACTTCATATAAAGCGAAGCTTTTACCGCAGCACGACGTACCCCCTGACGATATGGAGTTTCAGTGCCTCGATATGTTGGAATTCTTTGTTGACATGCAAAACGACACAAGACAAATTTACAGAACACAGAGGAGAAATAGCACACAAGCCTCTGGTGGGAATCAAACGCACGACCTATTGCATTTAAAGAGAATCTTCTACTTCTATATCAGCGTCATGGAAACTAGTATTATTTTCTTAACCCGTTAATAAATTATTTCTTCAATATAGCATTTATGAAATTAGATTATTACAAAATTAAAAGGGGGGAAGGAGAACAATTCTTTATAAAAAAAAGGAGGCGTATGTATTTAAAATTTGTAAACCACTGCATTAAGGATTCAGAGCACATATATGAAAAAAAAGTAAAAAATGAAAATCCTATGATAGAAGACATATAACATGTGACATTCGAGTTGGGGTACAAATAACGTGTCTGTGTAGACACATTTCTAAGACAAAAGTACTGACCCTTAATAAAGGTGGACCTCAAATTAGAGTGAATTTCAAGAATAATTTTACCGCATTTGACTTCTAATGAAAGTTTAGAAAGCCCTATTTTGATACTGTGATTTAACGAAAAGATGCTCAAATCATGAAGTGAAATTTTAGAATGAGGTGTCCTCGTTGAAATCTTTAAAACAAAATAAATTTGAATCGTACTAATCAACCAAAAATTATTGCCGGGGGAAGGAGGGCAGAAAAACAGACATACATTTTCCCCATCTCAAAATAGTACTTAACAATTTTTAAATTTTTCCATATCTGTTTATTTAATTTATTTTAGACTTTTTTTGTTTTTAGTGACGTTTTAGGGATATATTAAGCCTGTTTTCATACTTTTTTTCTTGCTTCTTTTACTTTTCCTGGAAAGTAGGGCAAAAAGAGATACTTGGAATCAAATGTTACATAAATGGATAAATAAAAACAACAAACGATAAATGGGTAAAAATACAAAAATCGACAAAGACATAAATATAAATGTAAATTGTGTGTGCGTAGGTGTGCGCGTGAAACAATTGCAAGGAGAGTTCATCTCAAATAAAAAACTTCATAAGATAAAAACACTGCGATTTCTGAGAAAAGTACGCATATGAATAGATATAAATAAGGATCAATACAAAAGTCAAATAAATGTCGAGATAAAATAATAATGATATATAAATAAAAAATTGTATAATAGGGGAAATAATGGTTTATTTACGTTTACCTCAGCAATGAATATTGAAGTAAACTGTTATGATAAATTTATGTGATTATTTCTGATCTACTCTTATATGAAAAAGAAAAATCTAAATTGAAGCATATGCCTCGCTTTTCCATTTTTTAGACATGTTTTGGAATTATTTATGCATATATGTGTAATATTTTCTCAATTTTATTCTGAGGTAACATTCTTGGTACTCGTATTTCAGTATCTTTAACGTGTTTCGAATTCTTAACAATATTTAGGTCCATAAAAACTTCACATTTCGTTCGCAGTAAGTATTATTTATAAATATAAATTTTATATCATCGTAAACAAATAAAAAGTGTTTCTCCAGCTTTTTAACTATGAATGAAATATGGTAGATCACGCTGCCTAAACATTTGTATTCAAATCTTACTTTAAATGGATTTCAAAGCTCCTTTCTGTGTCGGGCTAATTTATTCATAACTTTCTTTTTTA
Organism: Uloborus plumipes; assembly: GCA_038373865.1. Taxonomy (NCBI): domain Eukaryota; kingdom Metazoa; phylum Arthropoda; class Arachnida; order Araneae; family Uloboridae; genus Uloborus; species Uloborus plumipes. The sequence continues at coordinate 16,456 of JAXGGA010007561.1, forward strand.
GCAGCTCATGCCTACTATTTAATAAAGAAAATATACTTGCCAGTGTTTTGACTTTGGAGGTAACATGCAGTTTTGCGTAACAAATGTAAGTTATAGTTTTTATACTTTCTACATATATTATGTTTAATTAAAAAACCGCATAAAGAATGAAAAAACTTTTTTATTACTGTGAAACAAAACACCTAACGTTTTTAAGTACATGAAAAAAAACAAGTGAATAGGTAATTAATAGGAAACTGGAAACAGGATTTAATTTAATTGAAGTTTAAGTGTGCATTTGTAAAATTCTCACCAAACAAAACAAGTAGGCCTTTGTAGCGGTAAATGTGTAAATGATATAAAGAAGAGAAACTAGTCGGGCAGTTTTGAAACTAAAAGTAGTTTAAATACAAGAAAAATTGCCTATTAGTGTAAATTACTGTCGACATGAATCTTTAATTTGCCAACTTGTATATTTAATAGGGTAGAAAAAAAATTGTGTTATTGCTTCGGATATGAAGTTTATTACGTTTGTTGTTTTGGTACAGCTGCATCATGAATAGCAAAATATTGTTTATTAGTGCACTGTCAGTGGTAAACTCTTAAACTTTTGTAAACTTTTCAACTGCTTTTCATGAAATATGCATGCAACATAAAATGAAAAAGTATGCATAGGAGTTATATCATTTTGATAAAAAAAATGTAAGCTTAGAAATTTAAAATTGAAAAAAAAAATCTATCTAAAAATGATATAATTGTGTACTTTTTATAGAATTTTTTTTTCAGCAAAAAAGGGAACTAGTTTTTAAAAATTACATATCATTTTTTGTGCTTCAATTTTAAAAACATCAGACGTGTTTTCTCTTTTAATGTTTTTTTTTGCAACAATAACAACAATCACCAAGAAGGCTAAACATAAAAATAACATTAAACGACTGGAAGTCTAACATAGTTGAAAATAATACTCTAGTATGAGTAAAGGTGATATAGGTGATTCAGTAAAATGCAAACCTGTATTAGCAACACTAATGCAAATGCACTGCAACGAAACTAAGAAAAATAAGTATTAAACTTAGCTATTTTCTTTTAACGGTTATGAAATAATATATTCCTACAATCCATTAAAAGTAATACGTGCATAAGATTTAAGTAAAATAATAAATGTAATTTATGTATTTAATGTTTGCATGTGGTAACTACTTCAGCTTTTTTATTTATTTATTTATCATTTTTTAATTGCAAATATCACTTTTATTTCAAGAAAAAAAAGAACACTTCCTCATACATATTATTACAGTTCTGAAATTAGTGAGGCATATGCTTCATTAGCATTTAATCAGAAAAAGTAATAAATAACTAAAAATAAAGAAATTAAGTAAAAATAGAAAAGATGAGGATATTATTTTTACGTGACTTTAACTCCCTTTTTGTACATAATTGTGCTTCAAAAGGAGTTTATTATGGGCAGTAACTTACTGCATATTATCAAAGCTTAATATGTCCCATTTATCTTCAAAAGTGAGGAAGATATTATTTTTTTTCCCTTGTATACTCAATGAGTAAGTTTTATCATTATTAATTGATGAGTTAGTTAAAAAAAGTTTTAATAAATTTATTTAAAAATCAATAGATAAATAAAAAGTAAATAAATAAAGAAATAAGTAAAGAATCAGTACCTACCATTGCTGAAAATATTGACTTAAATTTTATTTATTTAAAAATGATTGTTTTAAAGCCTGCACTGCAAGCTAATATTTGATTTTAGAAAATGAAATGCGTAATATCTTTCAGGCTTACCGAAAACTTTTACAATTGCATACATTGATTACATTCTTTATGTATGTAGTAGTTTGAGTTTACACATTTTGCTTACTTTAAAGCAAGGTATAAATAAAAACAAAATGTTTTATTCTATTGGTCTTTATCCCTCCTCAGTGATTTATTAGTTGTGTTTTTAGCTCTTTCCTTTATTTTGCTAGTTCTTATAGAAGAAAAATGTATTCAGCTTACTAATATATTTATTTGTATACAAGAGTTTTGGCGAAAGTATTTAAAAGTTTTACGTTTAATATTAAATATGATGCGGTAACTCAATATTTTCTTTCTTCATTCCGATCTAAAGCTCTTTAGAAATCCAACGCTTTATCATTTATTATTCTAAAGTTCCTGCATTATTCAAATCAACTTGATATTTAATGCAAGTAATGCTATGGAAAGGAAGCTTAAGGGAAAAGCACAGATTTTAATCCCGAAACATTACATTGATTTTCCATTTTCATTTTTAAACAAATTCTTATCAATTGTGTGATATTCAATGCTTTCTCTTTCTTCTTAGTTTTAAGTAAGAATTTTGCTTCATATATTTAAATGCTTTCTACTATTAATCGTTCTGATTTAATATGAAACTATACTTCTGTGAACTCTTTAAATTGCCAATCGTTTTAGGAATGAAGTTTATGCAGAATCATAAAATTGCAGCTGCATAAATTATTCACTTAAGAAACGGGGAAAAGTCGGGTGAAAGGGAACTGCTGTATAGCTCGTTTATTAGATGCAGCATATTGGAATCAAATAAAACTCTAAAGCTGATACATCTTTTTGACAACACTGCAAAAAATAGATGTTTTTGCAGATGTTATTTTTACGGTGTAATACAGCTAATTTTATAGTAATTTTTCAGTAATAAACTAAAATTGCTAATTTCGCACTAGTAAACTAAAATTGCTAATTTCACAGTTTATTACCGTGTATTTTAAAGTTTTAAACTGGAACCTCTGCTGTACGTATTATACTGTTGTTTTTACAGTAAAATACAGCTAATTTTATGATAATAAACTGCAAAATTGCTAATTTTAAAGTAGTAAACTTTAAAATTACTAGTTTTACAGTAATAAACTGTAAAATAACTTAGTTTTACAGTAATAAACTGTAAAATAACTTAGTTTTACAGTAATAAACTGTAAAATAACTTAGTTTTACAGTAATAAACTGTAAAATAACTTAGTTTTACAGTAATAAACTGTAAAATAACTTAGTTTTACAGTTTATCACTGTGCTTTTGCAGTTTTAAGCTGGAACCTCGGCTGCCAGTATTAAATTGCAAAAACAACAGTTCTTGTGAAGTTATACATTGTTCTTCACATATTATTTCGGCATAAATGCAGCTGTCCTATTCCTCTCATTTTTTTGTTTGTTGATGTTTTTTAATATGTAGGCCATTTTAATTTTACTTGTATATTTTTGTTTTAAGAGTAGGATTAAAAAAATACTTCTACGAATACTCTATAGGATAGTAATTAACACGTTCCTTGCCAATAAATTTCCCCTTTGCTCTCCAGTATACTCCAGTATTCTCTAGTATACTTGGTATACTATTAAGATTGAAGAGAATAAACTTTTTAGCATCACGTACTGGAACGTATAAAGCAGCGAAAGTATTTAGGATTTGAAAATTAATAAGTAGCTGCTGGGAGAGCTTAATTATTATTATTTTTTATTTAAACTAGTAAACTTTCTGAAAGATGATAAGTTTATATAATTTCCAAACTTCTGATTACTGTACGTCCTGCAGTTCAATAACATAAAAATGAGAAGTAAAAGCAAACTAATTTGTTTTAACGAACGTCTTTCGTGAGATTTGTATTGCATGTTGGGCAAAACAATACAACATAATTCAATGAGAACTTACGTACAAAACATGGATTTTTTTTTACTTTTTTCTATTTTAGTTTCGATAATAGTTCCAGAAATGAAAAAAAAAAAAAAAAAGCTTCTATTTAGGTACTTAATGGGGGAAAAATAAAAAACAAAAAACGCATTGAATAAACGAAAATGTCAACTACTGAAAAAATCCCTCAACTTTAGAATTGCGAATTAAAGCACGGAATAAAAGCAAAAAGCTGTTCTTTTAGAAAATAATTGATTCATTTAATTTGTATAACAGCTATTTAGTGTCCAAGAATGGTCACAGTGATAGGAGATACTTAACTCTTCTGAGGATAAACACTAACAAATTTAATGTCAATGTAGCTCTTTTGTGCATTACTTAGAGAATTTTTGTAATGGAAATTTTTTCTGTAGGTATTTAATAAGGCACTATTTAAGCAGGATAAAATTCAGATATAAATACAAATTCCTTTTATTTTTTTCTTTATTCAGCGGTTCCAGAGGAAAAAATCACTCGCCTCAAAGTACGCCAAATCATTTTTCTCTATGTGATATTTATAACAAGAATACTGAAATGGCTTATGTTAATTAGTCTCCAGCAAGAATACGTTTTCTCCTATAATGCATCTCTTTTTGACAAGTATGAAAAGAGAAAAAATAAAGCTATATTATAGTTTTGATGGCTTGATTTTTACCTTATAGAATTCAGAAAGTTATTTGCTATGAAACAAAAATTTAGGCATGGTAAGAATTGATATGGTACTAAATAATCAATGCATTTCGGAAAAGTATATTCTGGGACTGTTATAAAGATCAGTAGTCACTTGATTAATACTTTTTTTGCTAAATAAAAAAAAAATCTACTTATAGTAAAAACTGAGTATCTTTCTATCTTTCTTTCTTTCTTTCTAACTATCTATCTATGTCACGCTTCTTTCTCCTGAACGCCAATGAACTGAAAGTCGAACCAGGTATCGATAGATAGGTAATTTTTGGGGCTTCATTAGTTTTAATTTATATTATTATACGATTTTAATTAACGACGATATCAATTAATATGTAGTCAAATTTAAAGCGATTAGGCCTAAATGATTAAATATGAAATCCATTATTTCAAAACGTGGTTGCTATGAAACAGTAATAACAATGATAATGAGAATTTTGCATGAAGGCTTAACTAAATCAAATATGAAACTCATTAGCGGGTTACGTACGTTGTACTTTTATCGCTAGCTACTTGTAATTTTTTTAAATTTAAATTAGTTGAAAAGCCATCTACTTATATTAAAAACCGAGTATTTATGTCCGCTTCTTTCCTTTGAGCGAGCTGAACTTACTGAAACTTTCCTCACCATCTTGAAGGCGCGAAGTTCCCGTGTAACATCTCAATAATTTGAAGGATTTTTTGATGCAGGAAAAAAGAAAAGGCGCGACGGCGTCTCTTTGCGAGCAGCCTTGGCGGGGAGTAGTTTGTTAAAAATTTCCTCACTACTTTCAAGGCACGAAGTGCCCGTGCAATGCCGTGCCGTGCAACTCCGGGCCACGTGCGCGGTATGTCTTGAAATCGAATGAACATTAAATTATATCAAATAATATAATTTCAGAATGAGGTAAAAGTTAGAGAGGGGGGACGTTATGCATCAACATGCCACAGGAAGCTAATCCAGCTGCCCTGGCAGCTAGTATATATATATATCTGTTGCTCTTATGGTAATTTAAACCACTAGAGAAAGCTAACTAGAGTATCATATAGTATTAAAAGATTAGGACAGTTCCGTTTTAACGAGCCCCACGAGGGTGGAAGTTTGATTTAGCCTACATCACACACGATAGTTGGAAGCACCATTTAACAACATTTTTACATTTTTGATCTAGACAAGAACCCAACAACCAGCATTTAAGATATATTTTCACTAAGATGCTGTGATCGCGACAGATGTAATGCTTAAATTTCTCCATTATTGTACAGTGAGGGTCTTTGAAAGACCAGCAGGGTCAAATCCATGACTCTTTGGTAACGAGTTAGATGCATAATCGATCATGCTACTTTGGCCCTTACAAAGACTTTTCTTAAGGTATTTTCGAATACAAATAAGTCACATAAATATTCTAGAAAGAAACAATAGCGTACTTTTAGAGCGAAAAAAAATATTGATTTTTCAACACAGAAAATCAAGATGCAACGTTAGAATTACTTATGTAACAAAAGTTCATACGTTTATTGTAATAGCGGAAAAGATTTCATTTCTTTATAAAATAATTTTTAAAGTATTCAAAACAGCACTAAGGTTATAATCTACCTAAAAAAACCTTTACAAGTTTTATCTTCCATTTAGTTGTTATAACCAACATAAATGTAAGGTTAAAATTATTTTGTTTAGAAATGCAACAAAAGTGGGCTTCAAATTGTGTAACAAATAAAAGACACAAATTTTATAAAGGAAATATAATCTATACACATCGTATATTATTTTACGGTAACTTTTCTTCAGTCAAAGTTGTAATTTGTATAAGCAAAATAAGCATATTTTTTTGTCAAAGTTTCAATATGTTTTGTTACAGCCGATGTTTATCTTAACAAGAATATTTTTTTCCTATATGTTTGCGTTTTTAACTTAAAAATTCAGGAAGTATGTTTTTTACTTTACAAAAAGAAAGGTTAATAATTAGTTTTCTGCATCAAAAGTGGTAAACTTTACGAATAATTACATCGACGGAAAAGTTTCATTTATTCAAGCAATATTTTACAAAGTATTAAATGAATGAAGGTTTGTGGTTTAATGGAAAGTGATAAGCATGTTCCAAATACAGCTTTGGTTTGATATTCTTCATTCGTTTTTTTTTTAGTTTCCTTTTCTTATTTTATTTGTGCTATGTCTCTTTTATTTTCCTCTTTATTCCCTTATTTGGATAATTTTAGAAAGCTACATGATTAAACATTGGAATCAAAACACGTTCAGCGAAAATGCATCACATACTATTGTTTGTAACAGCTGCTGTATGTTTTCCGAACCTGGCAAAGTAATCAGCCATCAGCAAGAATTCCTTTACAATCTGCAAAACCAACAAAGCACATATGGCGTTTTCGCATCTAAAGTAAAACAAAATTGATGAAACTTTGGAAACGTTAAACATTTATTTCATATCCGAATTAAATGTTTCCTTTTGCTGAACAAGCTACACCACTTTATTGATAAAATGTTTTAGAGACATAAAGATATTAAATATCATTCTATTTAAGTGTTTAAATTCCACTAGATTCGAGTTACTAAATAATAATGGCAGTATTTCTTCGACTTTTCCAAGTACTAAAAATACACTTTATTTACGATAAAAGCATGATTCGTTTAAATCAAAGATAAATTAAAATCAAGAAAATTTTGATGCGAACCGTCATTACACATCAAATGCTCAATTATTTAGCTTTTCCTGACTTGTTTTGGACATTCGTGATCCAGCTTACATTCTCGACTTTAATATGCATTAACTTTAATTAATTATCAAGCTCAGGAAATATTAAAAGTGCTGATGCTTTTTGAATATTTTGACGCTGAAACTGCATTTTGACCTTCATTAAAAATGTACACTAAAATAATGGGAATTTCGTCCCTTAAACTACATAACGGATTCCAAAAGTTTTCATTAAAAAGAAATATTTTGCTTCAATATGTTTTTGATTTCAGTGATATTCATGATGAGAATAGCATGAGTACGTTTTACTAAAACCCACTCATCATTTTCATGCATAAGTATTATATTCCATTGAACAGCCTTATAGATTTACATTTGTAGCGGTTAACTATACAGGGTGTCCACTCCAATCGTGGACCAATAGCTAATTTCTAAACCATTAGAGATAAGCATATAGTTTATTTGGGAAAAAATCTCCAAATTATGAAAGGAATTTTGTGTCTATTCAATGTTTTTCAAAAAATCAAATTTTGAAAGAGTTACGAAATTTAAATTTTTATACAGCCCCCCAGGCCTATCCAATCACATTTAGTAAAACATTCTTGACACTGTAACGTTTAAAACTAAAAAAAAATCACTCTTCTACGACAAAAATTGACCGAGTTATGACGTTTTGAAAAATCAAGATTTTGAAGGATTTCGCATACGGTCCCTTAAGCGATATCTCGATGACGTCATGAAACAATGCAAAATCTTGATTTTTCAAAACATCATAACTCGGTCAATTTTTGTGGTAGAAGAGTGACTTTTTTTTAGTTTTAAACGTTACAGTGTCAAGAATGTTTTACTAAATATGATTGATAGGACTGGGGGGCTGTATAAAAATTTAAATTTCGTAACTCTTTCAAAATTTGATTTTTTGAAAAACATTGAATAGACCCAAAATTCCTTTCACAATTTGGAGATTTTTTCCTAAATAAACTATATGCTTATCTCTAACGGTTTAGAAATTAGCTATTGGTCCACGATTGGAGTGGACACCCTGTATGTTATAGCATGTATTATATGTTATCCCACAGTATCACCCATTTGCAAGTACGGTCTGGAGCGGAAAACAAGGGCAGGATTGGTGTCCACACTATCGATTTGGAGTGTTGCCATGTTGGTGGGATTGTATGGTTAATGAATGGATCCTGAACTGCCTAAATTGCACCTGAGGTACAAAAAAAAAAAAAAAAACATCATGAAGCTCTGTGCTACATTTTAGCAGTATAAAAACAAAGCCTTTGGTCTGTAGGCTAAGAAGATGAAGTTTAACCAATCTATGAACTTCATAGCTAGTGTTACAGAGTGAGTTGTATTTAACATGACTAAAATATTCCGAGTTGTCTATACTATAGAATAATACTAAGACTTATGACCTGAATACTTATAGATCTGCTACTTTCAATAACTCTTTAATTTAGAAAATATCAAAAATGAAAAATAATGATACTAGAAGGATTAAAAGAAGGAAAGACCATTTTTTTGCTTGTAGAAACACTGATATGGGCCTAAATTGGGGCAGGTAGTACGAACAATAAGCTTTAACCCACAGCAAACTCGATGATACCAACAGTAATGCCCTAAAAAGCATATACGAAATGCTTTATTTCTTTTAAGCGATGAAAATTATTTCGTTCACCATGCAATTGTGTTTAAAGAAAGTTTTTTTTTTTTTGACTGCATTCAATGACATCCGATGTCATGCTCTTCAATTTAGTTTCAGCAAAAAAAATATATCTCGGAGGTCTAACCGTGAATTGAAGATGTTAAATAGGAGAAAGAATGAAATTCTTTGATATTTCGAGAACAAATATAGATAAAAACAGCTCATATTCACTATTTTACGTAGCCAAAGATAATTTTTACTGTTAAAAAACTCCCTTCTCAAGCTTCTAAAGTAATTTTTTGTTGTGCTCTCCGAAGCCATTATGTAACAGCATAATGCTCTGTCACAACAGCAAAGGTGTCAGAAGTCTATTTTTTTTTTAAATTACGAAACATTAGTCTGATACAAGCAGTAGTCCATGTTACCAAAGGGGTACCTTAAAAAATTACTTTAGAAGCTTTTAACATGAAACATAATTTAAATGAAGAGGCAATATTTTAAAATTGTGCAAGTGCTTTACGCTTTCGTCAAAATACGACTCGAGAATGCGAGTAAAATATGGTAGGTGTAAAAGATCCTGTTATGAAACAACTGCTTACGCTGATATTAAATGTTAATTAATTAACTCATTAATGCCTGACATTTTTTTTCCAAAGATATTTTGTATTCTGGTTACACGGCTACAGAACACACTTAACAATGGTTATGTGCTGCAATCTGTTAATAATGAATTGAAACAATACAAAATTAATAATTAAACATTATTATTTGGTTGAAATGTTCCTTTTTGGTGAATTCCAACACTTTTTGGACCGTCCCTAAAAAGGGACGCTAGGCATTAATGGGTTAATGTATGTAATGAAACACACCCATGTAAAAGTATTTTTGCCAAAAATAGAAGAACATTTTTAAAGTTTGCAAATACATTTGTGCTATTAATGTAGAGAAAAGAAAACGTTAAGGAGGCACAAATAAACAGGTATACTTTTGTCGCATGTCTGTGCATCCATAAGCTCAAATTTTTTTTTGCATTAAAAAAGGCGTTCCTTGTAACGCCGAAACACGTGTCCGCAGTATCCCTGCTTATTTGTGCCTCCTTCAAGTTGTATTTTCTCTACAAGAACATGTTTGTCTAAGTTAATTTTAAGCTTTCATTAACCTGTTAACCGGGGAATCAGCTATTGCTCAACTCGTTTCACAATGGGGACTTTTTTTTTGCAGCGATAAGTAATATCACACCTAAAATAATAAAAGAATATCGTTTTAAACTTAGGACTTTTATTTATTTTGATAAAATATTTTATATTTTTAGCCATATTTTGTAGAAAATAAAAAGTATTTAAGTCATAAATTTATTACTAATAAATATATATAAAACACTGAAATTAACAATAAGAATATTCAAATCAGAAAGTTATTACTAACATGTAAGATACTGAAATGCAGACTAAACTGAATCCAAATTGTGGCAGCTCGAAGTATAGATCATGCAACTCCCGTTTTCCCGTTAATAGCGCTCAAGTTACAGATTACAAGAACATGAAAATTCATAACGCTTCCTCACCATCTTGAAGGCGCGTAGCATCTCAATAATTCGAATGATTTTTTATATAGGAAAAAAGTAAAGGCGTGAAGCGCCTGTTAACGAGCCGTCTTGGCGGGGAGTAGTTTCTTGAAAATTTCCTCACTACTTTAAAGGCACGAAGTGCCCGTGCAACGCCGGGCCACGTGCGTGGTATGTCTTGAAATCGAATGAACATTAAATTCTATCAAATAATCTAACTTCAGAATGAGTTAAAAGTTAGAGAAGGGGGACGTTATGCATCAACATGCCGCAGGAAGCTAATCTAGCTGCCCTGGCAGCTAGTATATATAAAACACTGAAATTAACAATAAGAATATTCAAATCAGAAAGTTATTACTAACATGTAAGATACTGAAATGCAGACTAAACTGAATCCAAATTGTGGCAGCTCGAAGTATAGATCATGCAACTCCCGTTTTCCCGTTAATAGCGCTCAAGTTACAGATTACAAGAACATGAAAATTCATAACGCATCGACAATATGATGGCATATATATAACCACTCTAAGATTTAATAGATAAGAACAACGTAGAACGTGATGCGTTCAATATATTACGATTAATTTCCATGACGAAAAATTTCGTCATGCCCATTGCTGTAGGCTTTTATGTATGACGAAATATTTCGTCATACCCAGTTAACAGGTTAAAAACATAAATAACTATTAACTTATTGGAGTGAACCATGAGAAGATTAAGCGGTCTTTAAAATCCGGTTTAAAATTAATTGCGAGAGTATGGGTCTCACAATAGGTAGAGCTCAGAAGCATGTAGATCAGGCATGTTCAAACATTTGGTCGATGACGAAAGAGCATTCCAAAGCAATACACCAATTTGCTAATGCATATTCGCGAAATTCTCCGATAATACTCGGTAACTTGATGAAATAAAACAACAAAGTGAAATTTAAGAGACCATTTCTAAAATTTTAATTAGCTGCACTTTTTAAATACATGATACGAGCTCTAGTTTCATCTTTGCATTAATATTAGACTTAATATTTCAAATTAATTTGAGTTCGGAATTCGAATTAATATTTTAAAATTCTCTTTGTTAACAGTTGCTTTAGTTTATCTTAATTAATAATAGGCATCAATTCTGTTAGACATAAAATAGCAAATAGGACAACTGCACTGGATGAAAAGCAATAGTTATGCATAAAATACATCGTATATTCAATGAAGAATAAAAATAGCCATTTTTAGCCTACTTTCCGTGAGCGATGGTTATGTTAAACGGGAAAATAAGCTCGTACAGATCTTGATGGAACTTCTTGTTATGATATATGTTCAAATAATAAGTTCGTTATAAATCGGTTTTATACGTTTGTTGACGAACTTACTCGTACTTTTCCTAGCTTGTTTAATTTAGATAATGCATTGCAGTTTGAGAAACTAAATAAAAATGATATCCAAGGAATTTTTTCCAACCTCGGACAGAAAGGATGAAATGTCAGCTTTCTCAAAGAAAAGCGCAGAGCTAGACATAAGTTTAATTTTATAATATGAATATTTGCCTTTAATTTTTTTTCTTTTGTGACGGTAAGATTTCATTTTTGAAAACTTCCCTTTTTAAATAACTGTACAAAAGTGTGAACTGAACCCAATAATCTCACTAGTCATTTCAGTATTTCAGTGTTTTGTTCCTCTAAAGTTTAATGCTATAAATGCTTCGATTCCATATCGAACCTCCCCGGTAGAAGTTACAAGAAACTTCATGCAGTTTCTGCGTAGCTAGTCTAGAGCTAATCTTTCACAAACTGTTTTAAGCTATCGGTTTTCCTTGAATTATTTCAGAACATGCATACATAGAATAGCTAAAATATAACTCATTCTTATTCTTTGTTTTATTAAATGTTCATAATCTTTGTTTTTTAATTTGGTTTACTGAACTAGAAAATTACTGAAATAGAAAATGTCATAATAAAGTATTTTTCTCCTAACTGTCAATTTAGTTATTTAATAATAAACAATAGCTGAATCAAGCATATTTCCGCAGTGTAATTACTCATTAGAAATATGCTAATGAATAATAAATAGGTTCTAAGAAGCTTAAAAAAAAGCAAACATAAGTCGGAAGTTTTGAGGAAATGCACACGGTGATCCATCAGTAAGTAATACTGTTTTGTTCCTCAGGAAAAAATCAAACTATTCAGCAATGTAATTCAATACTTTTTCGGGCTTTTTTAAAAATTTTGATAAGAAAAAAAAATATTGATAATTTACGAAGTTTCTCTGAGATAACAATAATTATACATACAAAAAGAGCGGAACTAGACAATTTGAAAAACGTATATAGCTTATGCTTTATGGTGGATAAAATAATTTAATGAATAAAGTAATGGCATTTAACTGCTCTGTTTGGAAACAGTGAATATGTTTTTAAAGATCAAACGGCCCAAGATAGATGGTTAACATTAAATAACTGCAGTTTGGCTAAAAGATTACTGAAAAAACTCATCATCTCACCAAATTTTTTTACAAATTCTGATTAAATACAAACTTTGATATTATTTATTCTCATAAGTACTGACTGAATTGCTTTCCTTATCTAATATTTGTTTTATTGTAACAATAGCTGTAGATAAAAGGAGTTTTATGAAAGACGATTCAATTTTTAACACTTTAAAGAAACATGAGCATTTTATCTCTTTCCTTATAAAATAAGATCCAACTGATAATATAGGAGCGATACTTTCTTTTCTAGCAGTCGAAAATTTGCGCACACAAAGGGAAAATGTAATTATTTATATCACGAAACATTTGTCAGTTTTTATTTTAGTGTAATTACGCAGTTTATAAAGACGATTTTTCGCTTGTTTTGAATTAGGTGCATCCATTAGGTATCAATGGAAACATTCATGACCATTATCGTTGCAGATATGTGATACGATCATTAAGAAAGGCTTTAAATCCGAGAGATAAAGCAGTAAGTTTCATTAAGTATAAATAAATGTGAGAAAAAATGCATTGTTCCAAGAACGACAATGCAATTATAAAGACGATTTTTTTAATGTGAAAGGATGCTTGGAAAATGTTACACTATTTTTATTTCTTACTCTCCTACAGAAAGCTTTAAATTATAATAAACTGTTTTCTTCAGAATGGCTGAGTAATGTGAAAGAATAATGATATGTATAGACACATCTTTTATTTTTTTTAACCATTTTAAATATGATACAATTGTCACGTACATATAACGAGAGAAAGAGAGTTACAAAATGACAACGTATCAGAAATAATGCTTTTTTTTTTTTGGTTTCTATAAACTACTTTTTTCAGACTGCAAAAATCCAGTAAAAAAATAGTTTACGTAGATGAAAATAGTGATTTAATTTTTGTCTAAAAATTTCACAGTAATGATATTTCAAGAAAAAATATAAAGCAACAATGCATAATAAATAACTGATATGCAGGCACATTGAGATGGCATGGAGATTCATAATTTTTGCTCAAAATGTTCATGTTTTTCATTGAGATGCTAAACAGTATGTCTCGACTGCACACCAAAGGCAAATGGTGCGCAGACCTAAAAAGGAGGATAAGTTAATTTCAAAACAACTACTTTGAAAAAGCAGAAAACTTGCAGCTTAATCTGTAGGGGAGAGTGGTAATGAATGGGCCACTTTTTGGATTTGAATTTTTGTAATTTTTTCTAACACTTTGTTTTAACTCTAATTTGGTGTTTTAGTTACTTTACTTATCTGGCTATATAAAAAAGTCGTAAAAGTTGGATTATCACCTGTCTATAATGAATTATAATATCAAATAAAAATTTTGAAATTTGGCCCATTCAACTCCACCTATGGGGTTGAATGGGCATCGAAGGTAATGAATGGGCCACTAAATGAATTCAGTGAAAACATGCGGATATAATATTTTATTTGCTGAATATGACAAAATAAATGTTACACTTGACATGATGATACAAAATCATACTGATTTAAAATTATATAAACATCAAAACTGATGCAATTAAAATAAAACTGATGCATACCAATTGTAGCAGAAAAATGACTAAATAATGAGATTGTAAGAAATAAATAACATGAAATATATATTAAAAAATAACAGATAATACACACTATGATTTAACAAAAATTATATATTTTAAAAATAATATTAAAAATCACTTTCAAAAACTTCATCTTTATTTTCAAACTTGTCAAAATTCAAAATTTTTTTTTTGAAATTTACTAGACATCGGGAATAAGAAATATCTAACTTAAGTTACCAAGAATGAAAATGAAATTGTACTCTGAGGAATATAATATGAAGGAGAGAGGAGGACTTTTTCAAGCCATGCACTGCGACCAGAGATCTATTGTACTATAGGAATATAATATAGATCTGCAAATTATATTTAAAAGTTACTACAAACCTTTTTTGACGAGAGTAATCTTTATCTATGACAGTCAGTTGTGTTTTATATTAATGCGAAAATCCAAAGAAAAGGAAGAAAAACAATATTTAGGTGGCCCATTCATTACCATGACATAGTGGCCCATTCAGCCCCACCTATACTTTTGGAATACATTTAGGTTTTGTGAGTACATTGAATTTAGATAACATCAAAATACATCTTAAGATTAGTTTATAGATATGAAAAGACTAGCTTATCCATATGTATGCAGTGAAATACTTGGTACATTTTAGCTAGGAAATGTTTTACTAAAAAGGGAAAAACTTACTTTTCAGTCAGATTCTTGACCATGCCACTCTAGTTTGAAAATGGCTCAGCGCAAACGAATGAAAATTGGATGAGTTTAGTAGAACATATAACTACATTTATTGGTGGCATCAAAAAAAAATTCATGCAAATACTTTTTCATATTTTGTTAGTGCCCATTCATCACCATGGCCCATTCATTACCACTCTCCCCTACATGTACTTTGATTTCAAAAAGAGCTCACTTTTCAATGAACAGCATATTAGATTATAGATGGAACGAAGCATGACAGATTTTTTTTGCTTGCTTTTGGGGATGCTTGCTGATTTTTTTTTTTTTTTTTGGATGCTTCCACAGCGCTATACAGCCGTTAAGATAATTGAATATTCTTTTCTCCAATAGATTGCACACAGCTTGCAACAGTTGTGCTTGTACTTTCGTGAAGTAAGTCCATAGATGCTGCTGTCAACATTTAAAGTTAGTAGGATTTTCATTTTTAGCTATATTGGTCATAAACATGCTTAGTTTATAGCCTAGATTTGGGCTGGTGTGATATTTATGTCTCAGTTCTTTCTTTATGAGCTATACTTGCCTTCCTCTAGGACTTTTTAGTTTACTGCTTCTTAAAAGATTGATCTTGGCGTGATGTGTTATTTTTTAACGCCTCTTATTTACTATTAGCCTATACGAAGAGTCTTATTCTGTCCTGTATCGCTACAGCAAATAGGCAAGTTCAAGACGACCTCATGACAATTGGCTCGGCGCGTGACTATGTGGAAGTTCTATTAGCACAGAGAAAGGTTTTCATCGAATACGTATTTTTTGGAAGAACCCCAGATATTGGTTTCCACGTATACCTGGTGAAGCAAATCATTCTAAAATTTAGCTTGAGTGTAGACAACTGATATGTTGAGAAATACTACAATAATACTTGGGTGTGTAAAAGTTTTGCAGTATTCTACACATTCGAAGTTTCGCAATATGTTAAGGTGTGCGTATGGGCGTTAGGTGCGGAAGATAATCAATTTAAAATGAATATTCAAATATACAATTAAGTAATAATCTTACTACTATTATTGTTAAAACCTACGGGTTTTGACATTTGGTAACAATTTTTCCGTTGGGATGGCGCCACATGTCGGCGGCAAATTCAGTTTTCGAGAAGAATCTAAGATCTGAGTCATTACGAATCTTCCTTGTTGTATTACCTTATTTGGTAACCGAAAATTTTAAGCTTCAATGATTGGCTAAGAGGTTAGCGTCACTTGGCGAGCGTCATAGCGTCATTGTCAGGAATTTGTCCGTTACACATTAATCTTTCTCTCTGCTGCCTTCGTTCGAGTAAGATGTCAGGAACTGCAATGAAGCGAAAAGGATTTCTCCGTAAGAAAGATCGTTACACTGTAGCTTGGAAAAAGAAGAAAAAGCGGTGATATTTTTTTATAAAGGATAACTGAACGAATCTTATGATATACTCAAGAAAATCTTTTCATTTGAAACTTATCCAAGTATAATTGTCGTAATTCTACTTAATATTTTTTGTTTTGCATCAAAATGAACTGTGGCCATGAATAACGTGCATGGATCGAGTGTGTGAGATTTATGATCTGCAACAATTCTTATTTCATGTGATCTCATAACGTGAACTATTTGCATAATAGCTGCACTCCATACATGAACTATTTGCCATAAATAGCGTGAACTTTGTAACATGAACTATTGCCAAAAATAGCGTGATCTCCGGAAGAATCTTCTAATGGAGGATCTCTAAGTTGTGAACAGCACAGAATCCGCTGCTATGGAGAGCCTACATTCCGACTGAATCTTCAACATGGAGGATTGGTGTTCTAAAACAGTGAGCTGCGTCGTCTTCCTCATCATTGAAAACTTTGTGTGAATTAAAAAATCATCGACAACTTCCTACCCTGAACATTAAAGGATCACCGCCGTGGGAATATCAAAATGTGCCTCGATCGCCTTTTGTGCAAGTATAATTTTTTAAGTACCTTCGAATGCGGGAGACGTCGACCCTCCCCTTTCAATAAGAATTACCATTTTAGTTACACCTCTTGAATTTAATGCAGCTAAAATTATTCATTTGATGCAATTCAATTTTTCGTGTTATGAATGATATTCTATTTTTATTAATACATTTAGTTATTGATGAAGGTTAATGATGATAAATAATGCAAATTTCTGTGTATGTGAATTTAGGCTTGAAATTTTAATAAGAGTAAATTTTTGATGCTGATTTATATAAGTTTATAAATAAATAATGAAGTGAAAATCACATTTGGAGTTGATCTGATTCTATTCAAAGAACCTGTTTATATGTTTAATTCAGGGAATTAAATTCCCATTTTTTTTAACTTGGTATTGCAATGCAATGTATGAGCCACTGTATGGTCACGATTAATTAGTTAAATCATTAATTTAAGAAAAATGTTTTTTTAGAAATTTTAATTTTACCACTTTACAGACGCACCAATTTTACATTATGGTGCCGTGAAGGTCTTCGACCTGTGGTTATGAATTTTAAAAATACTCTGGTTCAGTATGCATATTTTCATATATTTTTGTATATATAATGTAATTAATTTTCTGATTATGGTATAATTTTGATGTGTTGAATTTTTGGGACAACTGAATTGACATTTTTTTCTTTTCATTGCATTTTTAAATTTTCTAAATAATGGCCAATTCACTTCTCTCATTAATTCCAATTTTTTCTGGAGCACCTGCGGAGAATGTGCATTCCTTTATTCAGTCGATTTCGGAAATTTCTGACTTAGAAAAATGGTCTTCAGCAAAAAAGCTGATTATTTTGAAATTACGACTCCGAGATAATGCACAAGAATTTGTGAACAATCTCATTCAAAAGAATCCTGAAATCACATTCTCCCAAGTCTCACAGAGCTTGTTAAAAAAATTTGCCAAAACAACGAATTTTGAAACTGCTCAGAGAGAGTTTTTAGGAATCAGTCAGGTGCAGGGTCAATCTGTGATAGAATTGAGTGAACTAGTAGAACGAGCAGCTGAAAGGTATTTGAACCCCAACAATAAAACTGATAGTGATATTTTGGAGTTAATTGAAAAGTCTAAATTTACTAAATTCATCGAAGCTCTTAGATCAGACATTAGAATTGAAACCCAAAAACAAGGCCCAACCACATTTAAACAAGCAATAAAGATTGCGAAGAATATTGAAAATGCATTAAATAATCCTAATAATTTTGTTAATCAGCAGTTAGAAATTAATGTGTTGCTGCAGTCACAGGACGAAACAAATAAGAAAATTCAATTACTCACGGAATCTGTAAATTCATTGAAAAGTTCAAAAGGGGTGAATGAGAATGCTGAACCATTTAAATATGACGTTAATTCACTTCAAGCTAACCCTGGCATTCCAAACAATCATTTTTTTAATCAACAGGCTCCTTCTGGCAGTCAAATTAATTTCCCTGTTCAAAGTATCCAGTGTCACATTTGTGGTAAGAACCACATTACTACAAAATGTTTTTATTTTCCAGGCAACAGTAGGAATCCCAGTTTTCAGAGCAATTTTAACAGGGGCAGAGCCCATTTTCGAGGTTTTCATAATGGACAGAGAGGGAGGAATTTTTATAGACCGTATCGCAGGAATAATTTTTTTCAAAGGGGGAATTTAAACTAAAGGGGGGTATTCGAAGTGAAGCTAGCCATGATTCGGAACCCCATAATCATGTCTTTAAGACTGAAGAATGGCAGGATCCTGAAATTGTTAGGGGGAATTTTTCTTCAAATTTTACTAATGGTGACAAATTTTTCTCGGATAGAGTACTAATGTCGTGTACCAATAATGACAATTCCCTACCCATTATTGAGTTAAATTTTAGGGACTTTAAAGCATACGGATTACTAGATAGTGGAGCAAATGTTTCAGTTTGTCAGCTTTCTGTTCTTGAAATGATCAAGGAATGCTCAAAAGTTAATTATGTCTCAAGGGGGGTAAAAATAAAAACTGTCAACAATGAAACCATAAATTGTATGTCAGCTGTAGATCTCAAATTTAAAATTCAGGGAAAATGGTTTTCAAATCTTTTTTTTACTACCAATTTTGATTGGAATGCTAGTTATCAATTTATTTTAGGCTATGATTTTTTTCAACGTAATAAAGTAATTTTGGATACCGTCAACAAAACAATTGTTACTGACAAGGCCAAAATTGATTTCATAACTATTTCTCCTAATGAAATTATTCAGGCAAATGATTCAGAGCAAAAGGACAAAATTCAAAATGAAAATTTGATTGGGCAGGATAAGGAAATTAGACAGGCTAATGCATTAATAGCTAAAGAATCAATTAGTAATAACGTGCAGAGTCTTTCGACAAATTATTTCAAAGTTAAATCTGCTCTCAATGTCAAAATTTCTCCAAATTCTTTTGAAATTGTAAAAATCGGTATTCCTAATGAACTTAAAAAATCTGAATTAATACTTTTTTCTCCTGGTAAAATTCAAAAGAAGTGTGATATTAAATTTTCAATTCATTCAGCCAAAGAAGCAGCAGGATTTTATGTAATTGTTGAGAATAATTCTAACAGTCAGTTAATTATCCAAAAGGAGCAATGTTTGGGAGTTGTCCAAGAAATTTGTGAGAGGGACTTAGTGAATTCTCCTGAAACTAATAAATTTCAAATAAACAGTTTAACACTTGAGGAGGTTAGAGATTTGAGAAAAAAGGAACTTTCACCTAGTGATTTTAATTTAGACCACCTGAATAAAACTGACAAAGATAAAATCACCAAGCTATTAATGAGCAACTCTGAGGTTTTTTCAAAAAACTATTTAACGTTAGGTTCTACTGATGCAATTGTACCAGAATTTAAACTTTTCCACAACTTTCCTCTGCAAACAAAATTTTACCCTTTGCCTCGTATAGCTAAACAATTCGCTGAACAGGAAATTAATAAGTTGTTGGAAGCAGAATTAATTGAACATAGCACTTCCAGTTATGCTTTCCCATGTCTTTTTGTACGAAAACCTTGTAAAACAAATGATCACAAGGCAAAACCAAATTTCAGAATGGTCGTCGACTATAGACTTTTGAATGCAATTACAGAACCTTATAAAATTTGTCTCCCCAAAATTTCAGAAATTGTCCAAAATATAGCAGGCAGGAAATTATACTGTGTACTTGACTTGAAGTCAGCCTTTTTTCAAATTTTAATCAAACCTGAAGATAGAGAAAAGTTAGCATTTTGCTCAGAATTAGGAAACTTTATGCCTTGTAGAATTCCATTTGGAACAAAAAATAGTGGAAGTTACTTCTGTGCTCTTTTATCAAAGTGTTTAAAGGATTTAAAAGGTCCAAATTTGGAATATTTTCTCGATGATATAGTTCTGGCTGCTGATGACATGAAGTCAATGTTAGAATTAATGCAAAAAGTGTTTGATAGACTGAAACTGTTCAATTTAACCCTCGACCCAGCTAAACTTCAAATTTGTCAACCTTCGATAACTTACCTTGGTTTCAAAATTGACCGAAATGGTTTTTCTCCTTCTGATAACAACATTAATAAAGTAAACAAATTCCCAGTACCTAAAAATGTGAAACAGGTACAAACCTTTTTAGGAATGACCAATTATTTTCGACATTTAATTTTCAATTATGCTGAAATTGTTTCACCCATTGTTGATCTTACTAAAAAGAATATCCCATTTGTTTGGTCCAATGAATGTCAGGATGCCTTTGAAAAAATACAGGATATAATTTTAAACAAACCTACCCTTAAAAACTTAGTTAAGGATGCTCCTTTGTTTCTTGCAACTGATGCAAGCAAAGTTGCTATTTCAGGAATTCTCATGCAAAAAATTAACAACCAGTTTTTTCCTCTCGAATTTTTTTCAAAGAAGTTATCACCTGCTGAGTCAAAATACCCATCTGTGAGAAGGGAATTATTTGCAATTTTTTCTTCCATTAAACATTTCAGAGAAATTTTGTATGGGAATAAATTTATTGTCCTTTGCGATTGTAAGAGTTTAAGTGAAATCATTCACATTGAAAAACAACCTGATATCGTTTCAAGATGGCTTTTGTATTTAACCGATTTCGATATGCAAATAAAATTTTTGCCAGGAAAATTGAACCCGTCAGATTTTTTGAGCAGAGTTTATGATGACGAGGAGTTAAATACAATTTTGATAAACAACCTTAACATTTTCCAACCAAAGAATAACTTGTCTAAAGAAGTTATTTTAGAAGAACAGCAAAAAGATGAGGAAATCCTTAAAATCATCGAAAAATTAAAAAACAATGAGACAAACATTTCAGAGGATTTTTGCTTAAATGAAGATAAAATTTTGTGTAAAATTCTGAAGGTAAAAAAGAAGGATAGGGTACAAATTCTTAAAAGAATCTATGTTCCAAAGAATTTAAGACTTGCATGCTTTGAAAATGCCCATTTGCCTCATTTCGCAGCCCAAAAGACTTACAATTTTCTTCAAAAATTGTATTTTTTCCCTTCCATGTTTACTGCTGTTAAAAAATTTTGCCGTGCGTGTCAGAAATGTCTAGAAAATAAACCGAAACGTAACAATACAAAACCTAAATTCATTTCAAAAAAAGATCTTTCTCCTGGTTCATTTTTGTCGTGTGATTTAGTTGGTAAGTTGTGTAGGAGTACTGATAATAAGTTTTTCATACTTACAATCGTAGACCATTATTCCAGATTTTTGGAAACTTACAGCTTATCAAATACCTCTTCGACTTCGATTATTAAATGTTTGAACGATTATTTCTCATCCTATGGTGTTCCTAAGATCATTTTGACCGACAATGGTCCTAATTTAATTTCTGATGAGATTAAGCAATTTTTTAAAAGCTTAAACATCACGCAAAGAAATTCTTCAATCTACTACCCTCAGGGAAACTCCACGATAGAAAGGACACACAGAATTTTAAAAGAATCAATTTCTTCATTGTCTGATAAAACTTTTGAATGGTCACAAAAACTTCCTGTGTTCAAATTGCATTATAATGCCAGTAAACATAGTGTCACCGGCTTTTCTCCTGCTGAACTATTTTTTGGTAGAAGTATAAATGTTCCCATGGAAATCTATTCTGACCCTGAACTTGTTTCTCATTATGAATTGTATGTACAGGATATAAAGAAATGTGTTGAAGAGAATAGGGAATTAGTCTGTGAGAATGAAGATAAATATTTTAAACAACATGAAAAACAACTGAAAGGGAGACCTATCCCAAAATTTGAAATTGATGACAAGGTGTTCATAAAAAATCTAAACAAACCTGGTGCTCTCATGCCCAAGTACAAAGGTCCTTATACCATTATAAAATGCTTTAGAAACGAGAACTATCTTGTAAAAAACGATGATGCAAACGATAAAAAAATTTTAAAATTACATGTCAGCAAAATTTTTCCAGCCAACTAAAAAGTTTACTTTTTCTGCATTTGATATTGTTTTATGTAGTTGTACTAGTCATTGACAAAGTTATGCAAATCACTGAAATGGAATTTTATATCAGATTAGCTACCTGGTATATTATTGTTTTAATTGTTTTTCTTTTTTCAAGCCTAGCTAACTTGGAAAATGAGTGAACGAGTACTACAAAATATTTTATGTGATCAAGCATATAAATGTTGAATGAAAGTCAATTGCACGATATTAATGTGAAAAATGATTTTTGCTACAATTATGATAAGTTTATTTGGTTAACAATTTGAAATTAATTTTTTATGAACCTTTGGTGTGCACTGAACTTGAGTATTTCAATTTGAATTTTGAATCATATCGACTCACAAAAATTTTTGTTACTTTTTACTTTTTGATATTTTACTGATTTTGTGTATTGTGTGATCACCTGTATGTGAGATTCTTCTTAGCCGTACTGCTCCAAATTTTTTTCTGGAAAGGGGGGATAATGTTAAAACCTACGGGTTTTGACATTTGGTAACAATTTTTCCGTTGGGATGGCGCCACATGTCGGCGGCAAATTCAGTTTTCGAGAAGAATCTAAGATCTGAGTCATTACGAATCTTCCTTGTTGTATTACCTTATTTGGTAATCGAAAATTTTAAGCTTCAATGATTGGCTAAGAGGTTAGCGTCACTTGGCGAGCGTCATAGCGTCATTGTCAGGAATTTGTCCGTTACACATTAATCTTTCTCTCTGCTGCCTTCGTTCGAGTAAGATGTCAGGAACTGCAATGAAGCGAAAAGGATTTCTCCGTAAGAAAGATCGTTACACTGTAGCTTGGAAAAAGAAGAAAAAGCGGTGATTTTTTTTATAAAGGATAACTGAACGAATCTTATGATATACTCAAGAAAATCTTTTCATTTGAAACTTATCCAAGTATAATTGTCGTCATTCTACTTAATATTTTTTGTTTTGCATCAAAATGATCTGTGGCCATGAATAACGTGCATGGATCGAGTGTGTGAGATTTATGATCTGCAACAATTCATCTTTCATGTGATCTCATAACATGAACTATTTGCCATAAATAGCGTGAACTTTGTAACATGAACTATCGCCAAAAATAGCGTGATCTCCGGAAGAATCTTCTAATGGAGGATCTCTAAGTTGTGAACAGCACAGAATCCGCTGCTATGGAGAGCCTACATTCCGACTGAATCTTCAACATGGAGGATTGGTGTTCTAAAACAGTGAGCTGCGTCGTCTTCCTCATCATTGAAAACTTTGTGTGAATTAAAAAATCATCGACAACTTCCTACCCTGAACATTAAAGGATCACCGCCGTGGGAATATCAAAATGTGCCTCGATCGCCTTTTGTGCAAGTATAATTTTTTAAGTACCTTCGAATGCGGGAGACGTCGACCCTCCCCTTTCAATAAGAATTACCATTTTAGTTACACCTCTTGAATTTAATGCAGCTAAAATTATTCATTTGATGCAATTCAATTTTTCGTGTTATGAATGATATTCTATTTTTATTAATACATTTAGTTATTGATGAAGGTTAATGATGATAAATAATGCAAATTTCTGTGTATGTGAATTTAGGCTTGAAATTTTAATAAGAGTAAATTTTTGATGCTGATTTATATAAGTTTATAAATAAATAATGAAGTGAAAATCACATTTGGAGTTGATCTGATTCTATTCAAAGAACCTGTTTATATGTTTAATTCAGGGAATTAAATTCCCATTTTTTTAACTTGGTATTGCAATGCAATGTATGAGCCACTGTATGGTCACGATTAATTAGTTAAATCATTAATTTAAGAAAAATGTTTTTTTAGAAATTTTAATTTTACCACTTTACAGACGCACCAATTTTACATAATTCAAGAGGTGTAACTAAAATGGTAATTCTTATTGAAAGGGGAGGGTCGACGTCTCCCGCATTCGAAGGTACTTAAAAAATTATACTTGCACAAAAGGCGATCGAGGCACATTTTGATATTCCCACGGCGGTGATCCTTTAATGTTCAGGGTAGGAAGTTGTCGATGATTTTTTAATTCACACAAAGTTTTCAATGATGAGGAAGACGACGCAGCTCACTGTTTTAGAACACCAATCCTCCATGTTGAAGATTCAGTCGGAATGTAGGCTCTCCATAGCAGCGGATTCTGTGCTGTTCACAACTTAGAGATCCTCCATTAGAAGATTCTTCCGGAGATCACGCTATTTTTGGCAATAGTTCATGTTACAAAGTTCACGCTATTTATGGCAAATAGTTCATGTTATGGAGTGCAGGCTATTATTGCAAATAGTTCACGTTATGAGATCACATGAAATAAGAATTGTTGCAGATCATAAATCTCACACACTCGATCCATGCACG
The DNA here is from genome assembly GCA_038373865.1 of Uloborus plumipes. NCBI lineage: Eukaryota > Metazoa > Arthropoda > Arachnida > Araneae > Uloboridae > Uloborus > Uloborus plumipes. The sequence goes on from JAXGGA010007561.1 coordinate 41,230, forward strand.
TTATTCATGGCTACAGTTCATTTTGATGCAAAACAAAAAATATTAAGTAGAATTACGACAATTATACTTGGATAAGTTTCAAATGAAAAGATTTTCTTGAGTATATCATAAGATTCGTTCAGTTATCCTTTATAAAAAATATCACCGCTTTTTCTTCTTTTTCCAAGCTACAGTGTAACGATCTTTCTTACGGAGAAATCCTTTTCGCTTCATTGCAGTTCCTGACATCTTACTCGAACGAAGGCAGCAGAGAGAAAGATTAATGTGTAACGGACAAATTCCTGACAATGACGCTATGACGCTCGCCAAGTGACGCTAACCTCTTAGCCAATCATTGAAGCTTAAAATTTTCGGTTACCAAATAAGGTAATACAACAAGGAAGATTCGTAATGACTCAGATCTTAGATTCTTCTCGAAAACTGAATTTGCCGCCGACATGTGGCGCCATCCCAACGGAAAAATTGTTACCAAATGTCAAAACCCGTAGGTTTTAACAATTATATATGCGAAAGTTTGTATGGATGGATGGATGGATGTATGGATGGATGTATGGATGGATGTATGTTTGTTCCTCTTTCACGCAAAAACTACTGAATGGATTTTGATGAAACTTTTACCATAATGTAGCATATACATCAGAATAACACATAGGCTATAATTTATAACGATATTCAAAAAAGTTCGATCGGTAGCGTCTTTTTCATTCCAATTTAAGGTACATATTTCTCATAAATCAAAAGGCATTGACCAAACTAACTCAGTATTTAGTGTATCATCTCAACTCCCTGTCGAAAGCTAAAATTGCGGGCATCATTTCTTCTTTCCGTATTTAATGTCCAAGGCTTTTCTCAAGTCAAATCATGAAGGTTTTTTTTCCAGCTTCATGGGGAATATCCAGGCTTTTACCATGATTTGTATTTAAAACGTTTTGTAGTCTTAGTTGTGTAAGTAGAATATTTATCCTTAAGCAATGTGTTTTTTAATGTGCATTGCTGCGTGAAAATATTATTTTTTTAGAATAAATTGTATTCCTTTGTTAGTAAATTGTTGACTGTATCAATTATTTTCACAAGTTTCGTGAATTTGTCGGTCCTGCTTAATCGTCTAACGGATAAACGAATAAAATATCCTGGAACTAGATATTTCCCATGCCATAGACGCAATGCTAAAGATTCCGCTTAATCGAATTCTCCGCTTAATCAAATAATATTTCTTGGAACCGACAGTATTCGTTTGAGCGGGGCCGACAGTATGTGTTTTAGTGTTTTACAGTATTGGTAATGTAATCGCTTGAAGAGATTGGCAACTAATAAATGGATTAGGTTCAGTATTTTCCACTTTAATGGAACTTTAAATACAATTTTACAGTATTTTTAAAAATTTGTTGGCGTTGATTGGGCGGTACTTACAATTGGTCACTTAGAATACAATCGAACAGGTATCTTGCCGAATTTGTTGCAAAAATATTATAATAACTAAGATTATGGGTAATGTTTTCCACTGACGCCAGTTCTGGTGCCAAAGACTATGTAATAATACTTTACTTCTTACGATATAACTAAAATAAAACGATTGTTGTCTGATATTTGTAGACTGCGCCAAAATCTTAATCATCGAAATAATACTCCCACAGTTGAAGAAAAGTTGTTTTTTTTTCTTTTTTTGGCCGATTCCGTACGTTGTCATTAAAAAACTTTTGAAACTTACGTCAAAGCAGAGAGTAATCCGCATACGAAATTAATCAGACCCCAAAACTAAAATTGCCATTAATTTGTGTTTTTCGCACAAATAATTGTCAAATGCTCCCTACTAATTTCGAAATCACTTAGGACAAAAACTTTTAGCGTCATTTCATGGTCAGCAATATTTTCTTAGCATTAAATGACAATTTTTCTTTGACAAAAATTACTGGCTTAATAATACCTAAGCATATTTGCATAAAGTAGGGAGGGGAGAAAAATTATCCTAGGTATCCCAAAACAGTTACCGCAAATTTAGCGACATTTTAAATCGTCAAAGCGGTACGTTTTGAGTTCTTTTAGTTTGGGGAAAAAAAGCGATTATAAATTGTTTCTCAATTCTCAATATTTTTACTGGCCCAGGCAACGCCGGGTATTTTTGCTAGTATAATAATAATTATAATACTAATAATAATCATAATACTAATAATACTCATAATATTAATGACAATCATAATGCTAATAATAATAATCATAATAACAGTAATAACTTAAAAAACGACGGCTTGATAATCGCACAATATCATTTAGCTCTGGTACGAGGTCAGAAAGGAAAGGATTATAGGGTTGATACTTTTTCGTTATAGATATATCACGGCTCATTTTCAAAAAAAAAAAAAAAAAACTAGCGAAACTAGTCAAAACAAAAGAGCTCTTACTTTTTCGGGAAAGGTTGCCAAAATAAAAAGTGTTGAAATTTAATGTTTGTTTTTTTGACCAAGTTATCCATTAAAGAAGATTAATAGTAATTAAAAAAATCTACCAAAAATGGACTAAGGCAGTAATTATACTAACTTTGTGCTGTATGTTGCGTTGATAATGTCTCTCTGTTGCATTTCCATTTTAAACTTATTTCCTGAAGCTACTTTTTAAAGAACTGTTAGATTTATTTTAGTCTCATAATTTCAGAACGACTTTTACAAGCTCCATAACTTGAGAGTAACAACATTAAAGTCGCGGGAAAATGAGCAGCCATACAATTTTTCTAAAAAAAATTGCTTTATGATTTCGAGTTGGGCCAATGCGCAAGTGAGATAGCATGAAACATGAACTATATAGTATGCTACTTTAAAATAGATACATGAAGGTCACATATTTTGCGTCGTCTTCATGGAAACCAAGTTTGACCAACGCCTCCTAAATGCCTGTAACTTTCTGGCTTTTAGCACAGAGCAAAATTTCATCCTTGGTTCACTATACACTGCCATCTACCAGAGTTCTTCGAGAAAGAGAAATTAACGATTGGTTCACTTCTAAATTTAAATTTAAAAATCAACCAAAAAAAAAAAATTATTTCGAATATTATTTGGATCCATCGCCAATAGCTGTAAAATGCCCTTAGTTCATGATACACTGCCATCTATCGGAGTTCTTAAAAAAATTAACGATTGGTTCATTTTTGAATTTAAATTTAAAAATTAACCAATCAAAAAATAACAAAGGGAATTATCAGATTGCCGCGAAATGGCGTTTAAAGTTGAACCCATCTCGACGGTAGCGAAGCAAATGTTATAGGCATTTTGTATTTAGGAGGCGTTGGTTTGACAAACCTAAAATGAATGAATTGAAGAACAGTGGAGCTGTTTTCTCGCGTGCAGTTTCCATGGAGACAACGCAAAATTTGCGACTATTTTAAAGTGGCAAACTTTAAATCAGGTGAAGTTTTGTTTTACCACATCCCTGAAACAAAATATTTATGGTAATAATACTACCAAATATTATAATGGTTATGATTATCTTTAGAAAAATCGGGATTAAATATTACTACCTCCGTGGTATCGAAAAACTGAATTAAAGAAAACTTTCTTTCAGTAGGCAAAACAGGATGGTATGTATTTTGATTGCTTGGTTTCTAAAATAACTAATTTATCACAAAAGATAAAAAAAATACTGACTTTAGCAGCGTGAGACTTAAGTAATGCAAAATTTATGATTCACTATAAGCTGATTTTATTCTATTTTATTTCAAAAGCATCTTTAAATGAAGTTGGTAACACTATTTGAAAAAAAGTACAAAACGTTTTCGTATTTTACATACATCTTAGTACTATTTTTAACAAATTAATCAAAACTGCATAAACATCTGAAGAAAACGAAAATAATTTTTTGCACGATAAGGAACGATTTAATACCCGTTTTAAACTGAATTGCAAAAAAAAAAAAAAAAAAAAATGCTACTTTAATCCCGAATATAAATGAGCATTGAAAAATAGAAATGAATATTCTCTGAATAATTTCTTTAGTATCTTAGTCCAGAATAATAAAAGAAAATTTTAAAACGCATTCAAATTGCCGTTTTATTAAGAAAAAAATAAAAGAATCTTCGTAAAGGGTTTTTAATGATTCGAAAACACGTTTTAATCCCTAAATAATAAGCGAGTTTTCTCCCAAACTCCACTCTAATTCCGATTTTAATGTATTCATTTATGTTTAAAAATGTCTTATTATGCAAGTTTAAATTTGGAAGATTAAGCAGAATTTCAATTACTTTTGGGATATTTTTACAACGTGCTCTTACTTATAAAAAGTAGTTTCCAAAACAAAGATAAGAATGCTTCTGCATATAAACAAGTAATTTTGTATTAGCTTGTTTTGTAAAAAATGTCTGAGATGTAAGTTAGTAGTAAATTATTGCATATTAAGTTCATTTCTATCAGTACGAACATACACATTGTACACCACTGATAGTTTTTTTTTTATGTCTTTTATAAAGCTTTGAAAAGTGCCTTGTTTTTCCTCGAAAACCTGATGGATATGAATCAATTGGGTTCACGTGTGCTGACATTCCATCTTTGTGTTATGTGTCAATTTTTCCGGTCTATCCAAAAACGTAAGTCGCTGACAAACAGTGTTTGACTGAGGTATTATGCTCTGGTGTCTCGCCGTGTGTGTTTTTAGTTGAAGAAAAATAACGGAACGACAAAAAGACAACATCCAGTCATCGCATTTTTCGCACTTGCTTCAACAGTTTTTTTTTTTTTTTTTGTAAAAATCTAGACTCTTTAGGTTCAACAAGCTTCTTACGCTTCTGATATGTCCTCCTGGGATTTCTGCCTGTTCCTCTAACTTCAAGAGGTGATGATTGAAAGGGACGGAATTTCCAACAAGAAAATAAATCATGGCTATCACGACAGCTGAGCTAAACTTTTATCCAAAAGAGGCTTCTTTAAATGCTTCTAACAACAGAAGCACAATCGGGAAAAGTGTATGGAGTTTAATGGAGACTGATTGGATTGTGATTAAGTTTGCAACCTTGTATTTTATGTGTATTAAAGTGTAAAGTGAGATTTCATTTTTTGAAATAAGAATAATATACATTTCTGCATGCGAAATCCATACTTTTTAGACGCTTAAATACGTAATTTTGCCTCCCACCCTCCTCATCGCACTGTTTGACTTGCACATTTTTATCATTAAAAGTACATCAATATACATATAATTTAAAAACATAATTTTCTCATTTTATTTTTGCTTTATGTCCACTTTTACCTGAAAGTGATTGTAAGAAAAGATCTGTCCTACTGGATTTATTAATATAGCCTCATGCAGCATTACGCTTCATACTAATAAAATATACGCTACAGTTTTACGATAAGTTACCTAACTAGCTTTGGTGAGCACTGTTCCATAATCTCTTAATGACCTTTTTTCTGAAACAAAAGACGATTAGCGTTGCTTTACAATAACTTATAACCATTGTCGAAGTTATCGCTAGTGGAATTTAATGAACCGTTTTGCGTCATTTATTGCCTTATATTGTCTAGTTCAAATATCTGTTTGACGTTAACGACTATTATAATTACTAATGAATCGATGATTTCTCTTACCATTTGCCAATATATCGATAAGCTTTCTTGTACATTTCTTACGAAGTCAGACAAAAGAATGGAAGTAATTAAGATGCAGGATACATGTATTTTCGAACTTTTCTCTATGTATGAAAAAAAATTTAGCTCAAAGATATTGTGAAAGGATGTTTGTGGTTGGCCTGCGTCCAGGCGGCACCATAGCACCTTCAGACTTGAAACGGTACAAAATTAGTTCAAGCCCTGTAGATTTGCACCTGAGAACCATTTTTCTTAATTTCAAATTATTTTTTTAATTAAATTTTTAAGCATAAATTTCACATACTGCACCAAATTATAGGAAGCAAAAAAAATCCCCCCATCCCCTAATTAGTCCATTCAATCTATACAAAAAAAAAAAAAAAAAGAGCTAAAATCGCAAATCACGATGTAGTTCTGAATTTTTAATATGTTGTTTGGGTCCCTTAGGGTAGTGTAAATCTAAGTTTGCACCTTTCTAAAACCTGTGCTCGCTGTTTTTTTTTAATGTTTAAAATAACATTTTAATACATTGTTACCCTTTTAATACCCTTTCACTGTCTACTACCCTCCTATTCTTATTAGGAAACGATTTTGCTCAGTTCTCAAAATTTTAAATATTTATTTTCCGCTATTGTAAATGAAATATCGAACCTACAGACTACTGTTTGGGCTTGAATGAAAGCTGATTAAATGTACTATAATTGCATGCTCCTTTTTTGTCTTGTAGAATAGGAATTTATGTTGATATTTGGTCCAAAATATGATCGAAGCATAATTTTTTCACTTTTCGCAAAAAAACTCCATTTTTTAAAGTACGATATCTCCTAAACTATTTGTAATATAGAACTCCACTTGAGCTTAAATTGTTACAAATTTAGTGTTCTTTAAAATGGTTATTCACAAGTATAATCAAAATTTCCATACTTTAGGACTTATAAAGGAAAAACTGAAAAATGTCCGAAAATTTTGCAGTTTTTCGCGAGTTTCGCAGCGAGCACAGGTTTTAGAAAGGTGCAAACTTAGATTTACACTACCCTAAGGGACCCAAACAACATATTAAAAATTCAGAACTACATCGCGATTTGCGATTTTAATGTCTAATTTGACTGGACTAAATGTTTTATATCGTTGGAAAGAATTTTTTTTTCTAAAAAAGAAGATGCTTGTTCTATTTCTGTGCGTTAAATATAACAGAAGAAAGAAGTGATTCTAATTTAGCTATTTTTTAAGGCTCACCTCGAGAAAAATTAGATTATATTCAACCAAACGGCGCGAAAACTTTTTCAACTAGGTTGTGTTTGAACAGCAAAACCGTTGACTCTTCGCTTTGCTTATTGCTTGTCTTAATTCAACAAAATATACATGATTGCTTTTAGCGTATATATGTTCTTCAGTTTATTTTTAACAGTTAAGGAAGGCTGTTATTATTCTTACGATATTTCATTTTGTTTACATGATTTCATATGAATTACGTTGCGTGTTTGAGTTATTTTTTTCTGCAAGGAAAAGGAACTGGATTTTCTCTTTGGGCTAGATATTTTACTATGTTTTTTAATTATAAACATATATTTCTCATTTTTCATACCAGGATGAGGGAGGAGGGGCTCTTTTATTTATTTGGCGAATTATTTTAAACTGTACAGGACTGCTTTTAAAGGGTATGTGAGCATTTTAGTTAAAGGAAATGATTATTTTACATCAATATGCGGGGAGGGGGGGGGCATTATTTTCTTTTTGCAGCGGGAACGCCGTCTTCGGTGGCATATAGTCGATTTGACTCCAAACCACCAGACAAAGGGGGTGGACAAAGGGGTTGGAGAGAGAAGCGAGCAGGGGGCAGAGCCCCCTAGTGTAGTAAGTGAAAGTTAGCGAAGCGTTATACTTCATATGAGAATTACTTTTGTTAGAACTTCGGATTTAAGTTGAAGTGACTTAAAAGAAAAAAAATCGTAAAAGTTTTATTTTTGTCATAAAAAATGAGAGTTTAGTAAATATCTAGAATAAAACAGTATATGTCTTGCCTTTATTACGTTAAAATTGTTTTGAAACTTTTCCATTGGATGAAAATAAGGTGACTAAATTTACTTTATTGAAACCGTGATATGAAACTGTAATATAATATTAATCATTCTCTTATCTTAATCAATGTTAAATGTCAAGCAGTGAAGAAATACAAATAATTTGCTTTTTTTCAGCCTAATCTCAAGAAAAAAAAAAGAAAGAAAAAAGGAAATAAATAAATAAATTGGAGCCATTAGAATGTCAGTTTAGTTTTTTCTTTTGGAACTACACTTAAGAAACTGAAGAGAAAGTTATACTCATGAAAAGATAATCGATTTTAAAAGAGAATCGATGCAATGTACCATAGTCTAAATTACTTTTGCATTAAAATTCAGCGAAATTATTTGAATGGTCTTTCATAGCATCCTCCCGTATTTTCCTTGTTTTTTACTAGCCTACTTTCCCGTTAAAAATAAAAGAAAGACGAAAAAAGCATTAAAAGTGGCTTAATGCATCTAAAAAATATCGCCAAGTCCAAAAAAAGTCAAAAAGAAATAAAAAAGTGAAATAAATATCGAAAAATTAAAAATTGGAAAGTAGGGTATTGAGATGAGGAATTTGTGTGTCGGTCGGTCTGTCTGCCCCCCCCCCTAATAACCTTTGAACGAACATTTCGATTTGAACGAATTTTTTTTTGTTGAAAAGATCTCGTCGAGTACAGCTCATTCTCATATTTGATTTTTCGATTTGAACAATTTTTGGTGCAAATTTAAACCGTTCAAACAACCTGTCCCGCAATACTAACTTTTTAGTGAATGGTCCGATTTGAACAAACTTTTTTTTGTTCGAAAGATCTAATCAAGGATACTTCATTCCCGTATTTACACTTCCGATTTGAATAATTTTTCGTTCAACATTGACCGTTCAAACAAGCTGTCACTCCTAATTACTTTTGAGTTAACCGTCCGAATTGAGTAAACTTTTTTTTGTTCGAAAGATCTCAGAGAGGCTCATTCCCATATTTCACTTTTTGATTTAAACCATTTTTCGTTCAACATTGAACCGTTCAGAAAAAAACTTAACATTAGCTCCTATGAGGAAATTTAAGTTGAATGTTGATACTGAGCTTAAAGGCGGATTTCCTTCAAATTAGCTTTGTAAGAAAATGGTTTTGATATAAATGTATGTAAAGTACTTTTCTGAATAATCTTCTGTGAGGACTCTGATTCCGACTCCGACTCCACAAACATGGCGGAATTGCAGGCTCAGAAAAAAATGACTGACTGTGCGGACGAATTTTTGTTTATTTATTTATTTGTTTTGTTTTATTTATTTATTTTTTTAAATTTTTTGCAGACGATTTTTTTGTAATAAAAATGTTTTATTCACGAAAGCATTTATTCTTTATTTATATTTAACAACTGGCAGCGTATTAAAAATGAAATTCGAGACATTTTATTAACGAACGAGTTTTGTTTCTTTCTTTATTGTTTTGTTTCTTTGACTTTTATTCTAAATGTGTTTTGATGTTCTTTGTACTTTTATTTATTTATTTATTATTTTTTTATTTGAAAACGATTGAGGAATTTTTCTACGGAAGAACTGTAACAGTTACATTCTTTAAAAGGTACGACAAAACGTTATTTATTCGTTTATTTACTTTTTACGTGTTTATTTCATCTGATGAGATTGGTATATTTTGCGTTTAGAAATCAGCTTTAAGTGCTAAAAAGGTGTGTTTGACACATTTTTCAGTCTCAGATAATCAAGAGAATATTGATCAGATGCTAGAATGCCGATGTCGATGTACGGGAAAGTAGGCTCGTTTAGTTCTTGACAGAACTTCTTGTTACTATTGTAACTGTTCTTGCACCGTGCTTCGAGTAGATATATTTTCTGGTTTCTCCTGTTTTATTTTTAAGATGAAGTTCAAGTAGAAGAAAAGATAAAAAAATAAAAACTCATCTCGTACATCTCTCACCGATAAATAGCAATATCGTTATTTATTATCGTAATTTATCCTTATTTAACAATGCATTAGATGAATTTTTTTCACTTGTGTGAACAGATAAGTAATACATCTACATTAAAAAAATTCTAATCTACGAAAGTACAGATGGCGCGAAGCGAGGTTTGGCCGAAGCGCCGAATACCGAAGCTTCGACTGCTGCTCATATTTGAAGTTTTAGCATAGAACATGTAATTAAAACATGCAATATTATATTATACTCCATATGTTTCAATATTCTTAGTGTTAGATAGCATTTTTAACGTAATGTCTCAATTTAAAATTAATTTCTCTAAGTAAATTATTTACTTTTATTTTGTACTGATAGTACAAGAAATTAAGACTTTTTTTTTAAATTTAAATAAGTAGAATGAGTCTTATTTGGAATATAAAAGGCATGTTCAACAGTTTAGTTGATATTTGTAATAAAACTAACTGATATAATCAAATATTATATTACTAGAAATTAGTTGCTACTTGCATTTTATCAACATTATAATTAGAGATGGTGCAAAGCACAGCTTAGTTGAAGAGCCGAATAACGAAACTTCAACCAACTAATAGCCAAAGCTTCAGCTAGTGCACATTTTGAAGTTTTAACATTGAATGCATTAATTAATGCACACAGTATGATACTATTCTCCATATATTTTAATATTCCCAGTTTTGCAAAACCTTTTTAGCTTACTGTCTCATTTTAAAATTAATTTACCAGTTGAATATTTATTTTTGCTTTGTACTGGTAGTGCCAGAAAAAGAAAAAAAAACTCTAATTTTTTTTCACTGTTTATAAGCAATATGAAGCATTACATGGAATATGAAAAACATGTTCTACAGTTAAGTTGATGCTTATAATAATAAAACCAACTGATATGATCACATATTAAATCACAAAATAATTGAACTACGAATTAGCTGCTAGTTACATTATACCTTAATATTGTAATAGATATCTGAATATTCATTATTTAAAAATTTTGAAGTTAATTTAAATTTGTTAGAGTCATGTACATGCACTTTTTCTCATTTACTATTCAGTATTTATATTTTAAATAAAATATACACAATTTGAAGGCGTCTGCACGACCCTTAAATATAAATATATTTTACCAAAGTTTTGCACGAATAATCATTGCATGTAGGGGTACGAATGGAATCAACTACCCAACCATTTAAAAAAATTAAAAGAATAAATACTCTTTCTGATGGAAAAATTTCAAGCAGAATAAAATCTTGTGGCTTTATTAGTATTTCAAAACAAATGACGAGAGAAATAATTAACCCCTGCAGTAAAATAAAAAATGTAAGAAAGTTTCAGATGGAAACACATTTCCAAAACCTCGTCTTATGCAACATAATTTATTATTTAGTATGATCGAGTGAAATGGGCGGGAATTATCTGATTTTCTTTGCGCTTTTACAAATGAAATCAGATCATTATTTTCACTGCACGTCATTCTTTATAAGAAAGAAATAGTGGCAGCATAATATTAGGATTGTATAGAAAAGAAACAACGTTTCTTTTCCGCATAGCGGCAGTGCATAGTTGTGTTGTGCAGAAAAGAAACAGGGTTTCTTTTTTCTGGATATCTTCTTTCTCAAACGCTTCTAAAAATAAATAGTAACTTTAAAGGTATAAGAGATCTAGACAAAAAAAAGGTTAAGTTGTATTGAAGAGATGATTGAAGTTAAAATAAGTGCACTTTTACAGAAATTTATTCTGCCTTTTTTAGTTGAAACATGCATCAGAAAAACTTAATATTGCCTTTAGAGTGTGTGAAACTAAGCTAAAATTAATGAAACGTAAACACTATTTTAAAAGCGAAAAAATAATTAGCTCACTTAAAACCATCATTTAAAAAAATACAAAACCAAAGAGAATAAAAATGTATTGGTGACTTTTTGGAGTTTAAAATTTTTGTTTTCGATTTAAAAGAAAACCAAAAATTCACTTATATGAACTACAAAAAAATTTCTTTCTTTTCCGAGGTTTACAAGCGGCTAGAAAAGTACCCCAAATGAAATATTCAAAATACTTACTACTTCTCCAGACGCTGGTAATAATAATATTTTTCACTCAAAATATAAATTTAAATGTAGGAATGAATTTAATATCACCTACATTTGTAAGCCCAGTATACAAAGAAGGTATTCTGTGTAAGGAATCTGAAACATTTTGGAAATTAAATCAAGTTTCGTTTTTTGTAAAATATCATGTCTTTTTTTTGCCACAGTTTCAATGCATCTATCTGTACGTGCAAAGCAAAAAATTTACGTAAATATAAGACTTATTAAAAGTTTTTTAAAAAATGATCAGATTTAGAACCAATCTTTGAACCTCTTGAAATTCATGCACGAAAACTTTTCTTGCATGAAAACTTTTCTTATTTTAAGGCTTTATAAGAGTCAGATATTGAACAAATGTTGGACCACATGACCTTTAGGAACCGGGTGGTACACATGTTGTACCATAAGTCTTTTTTCTTTAGAGGACGGGGTTGAAATGTTCACTCGAACGATTTGGAGCCGGGGATTTTTTCAAGGTTTCATACGTCTGGTACGACAGTTTATACCTTCTATTTCCAATGGAAAAGAAAGCTGTGGTTCAACTGTCGTACTACTGGAGTCGAAAGAAAAATTTCCAAAAAACAGCCCGGATAATGTGACTTATATTTTAATCAATTACTCTAAATAAAGGTTTATCGAGAGATAAATAGATTGAATTTGATCCCTCTATCCTGCCCTTGAGCTGTATTGTCCATTTTCAGTGCACATAAGGATTTTTTTTTAAACTAAAATTCTCGTCCCCTCGAGGAAAAGTCCCCGCTTCACCACTACTTCAAAACTGCCGTTTGAAATGAAAACTTATATAGCCTGATAATGTTCAGTTACTTGCTACGTTTTTTTTGTAATCATATATTAAGAGTATATCAAGAGTAGATTTAAATATTCTAGGGAACAAAAAAGGAATATTTGGTGTTGTAATGAAACATAATAAAATGTTGGGTACCGATAATGATAGGGTGTGTAGTTTGTCAGGAACACCTTGCTACATCTTTTTGAGATGTGTTCAGCAATGTTTTTTTTTTTTTTTTGTCTTCAATGATGATAAATTATTACGTTTAGCTATTCAATAATTGCTTTTATTACAACACATAGTTTCCGTTTTGGCGATTCCGAAGAAATATACTTAACAAGGTGTTTTAAGGTTATTTTAAAATTCGAATCTAACATTTATGGTGTAGCATCAAGGGCCATTTCAATCAGATAACTCCCTTTTGCCATAAAATATCTCTTTTTGAAAAAATTAAAAAAACAAAAACATATTTTTACTTGGGAGTATGAACTTTTTCCTAAGCAAGTCAGTCACGTCTCCCACGTTCTACTGATAACGATACCGTTAATAATTATCAATATCAGAACATTAATACTTCTTCAGAAATTGTAGTAATATAAGCTTCCAACCAACTATACCTTTTAAAATTTATTCTACAGTAAAGCAAATATTTTAGTTACAAGACGATAATTTAGACTCCCATTAGAGGTAAATTACAAACTTCCAAAAACAAACGAATTTTTGCATCCAACTGGTCTACACATGTGCAAATAGCCTGGGAAAATTTTTCAGTAATATGTGTATTGATCTGCGCCTTAGTTTCTCTAAAACTGCGTTTAAGATATTATGTAACCTGATTCTAAAATATAGATTTATTATTAAACTTCTATTATGCATACGAACTTAATGCTTATGAATTGACAAATCGTGTGCTGTAGTTGAAGCAGGATATTTACATCAAATATGAGGTTTTATAAACATTGAAATAATTTACAAAGTGCTTTCATTTTTACGAATACAATTTGCAATTTAAATAGTCATAACTGCTTTGCAGGACGTTTATAACCATTTTTTCACGATACACAAAATATTTTTGCATAGGATAGAAAAATCAGTTCTTAACGAAAAGCATTTACTCTAGGGTCCAAGTTTTATGATGCCATTTTTCTGAAACAAGTTCGAAATAACTTCTAAGCTAAACTTCTTCACTCAAAATAAACGTTTCCGCAGATTTTAAAGTTAATCCGTTCAGAGAGAAGTTTTTTAAATCGAACCAAAATTTTCAATATCACGGATCCTTAAAAATTTGTTTGCTCGTCTGTAAAAACTCCAAATCAAATCATTTTCAATTCAACTGAAAAACTTCCTTGAAGTTTTTTCTTCAAATTTTCATGCGTTCAATCGTAGTAGAATAGAAGATGAAATTAGCTTCAAGTGGGCTTTCAAAGATGGTTGTGAATAAATTCTATGTATCGAATTTAATCTGCAGTATCGAAACTCATGATTTAAATAAAAGCAAATGCTTTACCCCAACATCGTTTCAACACCTTATTTAGATAAAGTTTATCGAAACTGCTGAAGTTTGTAAATTGCGTATAAAGAAACGTTATTTAAAACAATGGCAAAGAAAGTTAATCAAATCTGTGCCTTTTCTCAAGGAAATAAAACTCATAAAAGGAAGGGAAAAAAACTTATAAGAGAAAATAATCTTAAACTATATCAAGCAATTTTGTTTTATTCAATCTAAATGAAGATTATTTGAACATTTTATAAGAAAATTGAATTTTTCGCAAATTTTCGTTTATTATTGTTGGGAATATAATGCGTAGAATTCAGGTTTTTTTTATAAAACATCAGAAGAAAACATATAGCTCTGATTAAATTCTGATCTTTTATATTTTCAAGGCTTTGTACTTTAAGGAGCTGTTTTCAAGAAAGGAAGACGTTATTTCAACGCATTTATATTTTATGGTTAGGAAGTAATATGAAAATTAAATCATTTTTTCCTTTTTCTGAAATATTCAATTTTATTAGTTAATCCTTATGCGCAATGCTCTGAGTATTTATCAACGTAGAAAATTAAATTGGAAATATCACACTCATTTAGCTGTAAAATGTGCTAAAAATACTTTTTGTGAAAAACATATCACTTTTAAAGAGCACAGTAGATTTCTGCATTAAATTTACTAGTCAACAAGATTATTCAAATGTTTTTAGCAAGTTTTCTCACAATTCTTTTAAGTACATAAGAATAAATTATGTTTACGTAGAAAAAGTTATTTGTTTTGAAAACTTCCTTTGGGGCTGAGATTTTTTAATGAAAACGGTACATGCTTTATTCGGTGCATTGAATTTATTGCTGAAGTAAACGGATTAACGTAATCTAGTTTATCTATCAGATCAGGCAAAAAGAAATTAAATTATTTTTTCTGAGATGCACATTTATCAAAGAATAGCTTTAATGGGTAAAATGTTTTCTGCACAGCTAAAACTATCCCTATCGGTTAAGTACAGTACTCGTGGGCAAAGGATGTGAGAATACTTTTTGGTTGAAGATCAGAGTGCCAATTGTGACTGAATAACGGTATATCAGTAGTAGTAACGTAGTCCTTAAAGTTCCCTTTAGAAATAGTTTCTCTTAACGAAGCTGTTAAGTGGTGGACTATAACTATTTAAGTGTAATATACTTAAACTAGCACAGTACACCGTTAAAATTTAGGGAAACTTTTATGGTAAATATTACTGCAAAAGGTAGCGTTTACAGTAAAGAAATTTTGCACAGTAAATTTTACCGAGAAAAAAATAGCGAATGCAACGCCAATAGATACATCACCTGACTTACTGTGCTCGCACCTAAGACTCTAATTCCACTCTTCTGAGGTGTCTCATTGGTATGGTGGATAGCAAATCGGAGTCTATATATATATATATAATATATATATATATATATATATATATATATATATATATATATATATATATATATATAAATATATATATATATATATATATATATATATATATATATATATATATATAATATATATATATATATATATATATATATATATATATATATATATATCAAAAAGAGACAATACAATCCAATTCATTACAATCCAATGCACCCTGCCCTAAGGGCAGGGTGCATTGGATTGTAATTTGTCAGCATTTTAAATTCAAATTCAGTACAAACATTATAAAATAAATTAGTGGCATAAATTTTATACTTTTAAAGTTCTTAATCTTTTAAAGATTAAAAAGCAAAAGCTAATCAAGTTTATTAATCACTGCTGACTTATTTCAAACAAACACTCATGAAACCTGCAAAGCTAAATCTAAAAAATCTATATGCTGCTCCTGCCCTCTGAAGATTAAGCAGCGCATTACCCATGTTGATGTTTTACATGTTAGTTTTAAATTTCAAGTAGTTTTAAATGTTTTTCCTGATGTTTCTCATTGTTGTTCTATTTATTTCTGTTACTCCAATTTATGCACAGTTACTCTTCATGAGCTATTATTGTCTCTTTTTGATATTTATATTTGCAATTGATTTTTAGCTGCAATAAATGCGCTAGTTAATTTACAGACTTTAAACTGTTAATCTTGATTATATATATATATATATATATATATATATATATATATATATATATATATATATATATATATATATATATATATATATATATAGTTTAAATCTATGATAGGAAAAAATGTACTACTAGATGGCAAAAGACTCTCGTAAGAGGATAATTACATCGTTGATTTAAAATAAAAACTCTTAACAATTAGTTGGTTTAAAAAATAAATGAAATTCTAATAAAAGAAACGACATTACTTTCCGACCCTCTTAATGTATTTATTTATGTATAAAAGAAACACAAAGATAATCATACTCATTGGTAAAATTCGAAGGGAATAACTACAATGCAAGTGAACGAGTTTTTAAAAATATAAATGCGGTATTTTGACAAATGAAGCGTCATCTGAGGAAGACAGCTGATAGTATATCGGTACGATTGGGTATTGAACTGATTCTGAATTTGACACACAACCATTTATTTACACTGACTCATTATTATTTCAACATAATGAGCGTAATCTGTCCATAATGAAAAAAAGAAAGGAGATAATAGTCGTTCTATTATGTTTTTCACAAAAGGGCAGTTCGAAAAAGATATGATGATAAAAAAATCAAGTTAAGTGAAAAATGAAATATTTACTGTATATCTCGTATAAGAACAAACCAACCCAAGTAGCAAGTAGTTGTTTTTTAAAGGTTGTAAAATGGTTATTAACGTTGTGACAACTTATTAAAAACGTTTATAAAAGGTTTAAACGTTTTTTGTGCTACCTGGGAACGTAAACTATGCTTTAAGACAAGATAAAAATGTTTTTTAAATTTATTTTTATTTTTTTAACGTAATTATTTGATGTAGAGTCGGTTGGGTAAATGAAAACATGAGGTAGATAGAAATGAATTGTACTATCACATTTGAAATGGTTTCAAAACTAATGGTGAGTGTTAAGTTAGTTCCCATAAGCCAGGGCTAAGGCAACATTACATGCAATATACCAAAATCCATGTTATGCCTTCCAGAGACTGCAATTTCGTTCTTATTATGGACTCGTCAGTCTGGAATAGACAATGAACTTGGCTGTCTAGAAATTGCTTGCATCGGTGAATGATATTCTAAGAGTTCCGCGTGTTCATAAGCAATTGTTTGATGATATGACTGTCAAAAGGTTCCCAGGTAGCACAAATAACCTTTAAACGTTTTATAAACGTTTTTAAGCGGTTGTTACAACGTTAAAAACCATTTTACAACCTTTAAAAAACGAATTGTGCTACTTGGGTTGATTATTAAAATAGAATCATTTTACATTTTCATCTCCAGCACATGTAAAATAACGATTTCTTTTGTCTTGCGAAAGCTTACCAAAATTCTTTTAATTATGAAAGTCAACATTCTCTTATATTTTAGATGTGCAGTTCAAGTGTTTACATTTACCTTTACTGTACGCTGAGGTGTATGTAAGTGACTAAGCATGTGATATTATCTATTTTTTAGAAGAATATATTTTGATATAAATTAAATTTTGTATTAATTCACATAATTTTAGTACGTATCTTAAATGTAGAGGTTGGAAGGTAAAGGGGGTTATGTGAAAAAAAAAAAAAAAAAAAAACGAAATTGCGAGTAATTAAAGTTTAAAGTTTTATTGTTGCAGTTGCTACATCTTTGACGTCAAGTGAAGGTATGAAGTTTTTTTGGAATTACATCTACTTTTTGATGCACCAAATTTTAAGTTTGTATCCATAGCTTACCTTTGTCCAGAATGTATTTTCAAAAAATGTATTATAACCCGTAACCCCTTCATCCTCCAAACCCTTCAATTGTGTGCCGGATTACTAAAGTACTGAATCAAAAATATAAGGTATTTTAGTACAACTGACTCGTTTTTAATCTAAAATATTTTTACTTTATCAAAAGCATATTACTGTAAGCACATGTAAATTTAATTACACGGCCTTAAATGGTCGATAAAATGCGGTCATGGTGAACCGTTTTTAGTTCAGTTTGAATTTACTTTTTGCGAGATGGATCACCCTGTCTGAGCTTGAGCTTGGTGAACAAGATATATAAAGTTGGTGAGTGCTTATATATGGTAGATGGCGGTTAGGTAAAATGGAAGCTCTTATAGAACTAATTTTATTTCCCGTGTTTGTTGTCTTTAGTAAATGTTCTAATTAAAAGTTTTTTTCACTTAATCTACTCGGTGTGTTTATACATAGAAAGAAGACCCCATTCATTAGGAAAGTTCCTTGATAGAATTAAAAAGGAAGGAAACTTTACAGATTAATTAGAAGATGCCTTCAGATTACATTTTAAGGATTTAGAGAACATAATGCAACCTATGGACCAGTAACTAGTAAACTAAGTATTGTCAAAGTATACACTGCGATGCAAAAGTTTAGACAAAATGCAAATATGTGAATAAAAAGAAAACTACTCAACGAAATGCTTTGAAATTTCTACTGCTGGTATACAATATGGTCACAAATACGTGTCTGGAGTTCTTATAACTATAACTGGAATCAAATTTTGGATATTACAAAAGATATTTTTTTACATTGTTGCAAAAATTTAGACAATAGTCAGATTTTATGCAAATATCCCTTGAAATGTGATTGGTGGAGGAAATGCGGGACTCTATTATTCATTTATAAAGTGCAGAGATTGCTGAATAAATAATCAAAATCTCAAAAGCTCTTTAGTTCTCGTGTAAAGAAGATGAGAAAGTTTGGAAGCCGAAATTTGAAAAGGAACCTACTTTATTAATAATTTTGTCTTTTAAATCCGTTCTAGTATAGTAGTACATTGTTTTTTACTTTGTGGAGAGCAAATTCAGACATGCGTATCGATCAAAAAGTCCAAGACAAATTTATTTCTTAAGGATGAAGGAATTGAAAAAACGGCTCAGACTGACGATTCGCCCCTTAATCCTACAAAACTTCAACTTGGGTCAAAAACAGCACGTGGCAGCATAAGTAGATGAACAACTGAATCGGAATGCATAAAAAAACCAAGAATTGTGCTTGAGCCTTTTCAGACAGAGTGTCCCAAATAAGCCAAATTTTATTGGTAAAAGCAGCACAGCATATGATCATTGGATATTTCTCAAGTCCCGCGAAAAGAATTATAATCCACCTTGGCCATCCCAATTTTAATAATTTTTATCAAAGAAAGTACCAT
The DNA here is from genome assembly GCA_038373865.1 of Uloborus plumipes. NCBI lineage: Eukaryota > Metazoa > Arthropoda > Arachnida > Araneae > Uloboridae > Uloborus > Uloborus plumipes. The sequence continues at coordinate 60,403 of JAXGGA010007561.1, forward strand.
TCATTTTTTAGTCACGATGATACATATGCTGCTTTTCATATTAAAATCTGGCTTATTTGGGACACTCTGTCCGAAAAGGCTCAGGCACAATTCTTTGTTTTATTTACTCCTTCCGATTCAGTTGTTCATTTACTTATGCTGTCACGTGCTGTTTTTGATCCAAGTTGAAGTTTTGTAGGATAAAGGGGCGAATCGTCAGTCTGAGCCGTTTTTTCAATTCCTTCATATTTAAGAAATATAATTTTTCTTGGACTTTTTGATCGATACTCATGTCTGAATTTGCTGTCAAAAAAGTAAAAAACAATGTACTACCATACTAGAGCCGATTTAAAAGACAAAAAATTAATAAAGTAAGTTCATTTTCAAATTTCGGCTTCCAAACTTTCTCATCTTCTTTACACGAGAACTAAAGAGCTTTTGAGATTTTGATTATTTATTCAGCAATCTCTGCACTTTATAAAGGAATAATCTAGTCCCGCATTTCCTCCATCAATCACATTTCAAGGAATATTTGCATAAAATCTGACTATTGTCTAAACTTTTGCAACAATGTAAAAAGATGTCTTTTGTAATATCCAAAATTTGATTCCAGTTATAGTTATAAGAACTCCAGACACGTATTTGGGACCATATTGTGTACCTGCAGTAGAATTTTGAAAGCATTTCGTTGAATAGTTTTCTTTTTATTCACATATTTGCATTTTGTCTAAACATTTGCATCGCAGTGTACTTTCTTAAAACAACTAACTTATTGTGTCAATCTGAGTTCATTCCTTTCATCAACGTCATGTGGAAGAAACTCACTTTTAATTTACCTCCTAGTCTTTGGCAAGTATGAAAACAGACTTTCATTACCGAATAAATAGTCACAAAGTCAAATTCTTCATACTCACCTAGTATGAGTGAATATAGTGTTGGATATTGTATTAAAATTTTAGTTTTCAGTTCATACAAAAAGAAGCGAATGATCTGAGGCTAAATCACAATGAAATAATATTTATTTTTATAACAACTGACGCTGTAATGATGAGAAATATTTTTCCGTTTAGCATTATTAATGTTCCATCAAGTTTAAAGTTTTGATTCACATAATATTCGTACATTTGAAATGGATCTGTCTTAATCATTACTCCAGAACAACAATAAGATGTTCTACTGTCGTTATTAGGCAAAGATATATTCTTCCTTTAAATCTATTAAAATTTTATGTATGTAATATCAATACTGAGAAATATGTAAGAGGCACAAATTTTACAAATCATTCAGTATGATTTTTTAATAATAAGTTATAAAATTTGATATTATAATTTTTGTTTATTTTTTTTTCGTACAACGATTCATTTAAACCAAAATAGGACTGTGATACTTTTTTAAAACTCTCTCCAAGCTCAAATCATAGAACAATTTACTATGGACTAACTTGGCTCCAAAGAGCAGAAAAGGAATTATATTTCAGAACTTCAAATATTTCTAC